>JAKSZP010004515.1:0-56802 GCA_022478985.1 Massospora cicadina
CATTGTCAATTCTGTCTGTCTGTAATCAAATCTTACAAGCTCTATTTCAGACACATGTATATAAAAGCAAATGTATGTGTTTGTGTGTGCGCGATGCCCAGCCAAAACTAGAGCATGTAGAGCTCTGAAAATTTGGCTATAGGTGGACGGGAGGGGGTCCGTGTGCACCTCGAAGCCCTATTTTTAATTTTTATAGCAAAAAGAAAAAGTTTTATATGTAATAAGTTAAAATTTTATATGTTTTTAATGGAAATTGGTATATTGTTACGGCTGAGAAGTTTGATATTTGGTTGATTCGATAGTTTAAATAGTTTTGTCGAGCGGTTGGTGGTTTTGGGTTGATTAAGCTTAACGGTTTTAATAAAGTTATTGATTGGTTGATTCGATAATTTAATTGGTTTTAGTAAGTGGTTGGTGATTTTGGTTGTTTCGATACATTTAGATTTGGTTACGAAGCGGTTGGTGATTGGTTGATTTTATAATCTAATTATTTTAGCTAAGTGGTTTAGTAAAAGTATTTTATTCGAGGTGGGCCGACCTGGGGACGATACCGCACCGATTAAGGGAAATCGAATGAATGGGAAAGGAGGATAAAATCCGGAAAACCTCCACACGTGGCATATGATAGGCCAGGAACTCCATGGACCGCCTTTGCTATTCGCTATCTCGGTTCGGGGCATTGGTGCGTCAAGTGGTTTAGTTAATTCGATAGGTTTAATTGGGTATGGCTGAATGGTTGGTAATTTTATATTTATTCAATATAATTTGATTTTTTAATATTATCGATAACCATCTACAAATATTAAAAAGAATTGATTAGGATCATCAGGTAAACTTAAAGCCCAAAAACAAATCTGTGCTAAACTGGGTATCAACAAGAATTAGCCAAACTTTTCTTTACAAAACTATCATTCTGTTTATTTATTTATACCGGATGCATTATCTCGAGCAAATAACCAAAAAATTACCAAACTTGGCACAAGTATTCTATAAAGTTGGGAACGGAATGCTAATATGTAATTATTTAAAATAATCATAAAAATTTAAATATCTGTTCTATTTAAGATCTAGAACATATTTCTAATATAACTATATAGCAATTTGGCTGGGTATTTTTTTATTTAACCGAGGCAAGCCGACCAGGGGACAGGCATTACCGAAAGAAACGACATGAAACCTGAACAGGGTCAACTCCGTCGAAGAAAGTTTTTTCCGGATCGGGACTCAAATTTTTTGGTTACGTCATGGGTAAGGTTTTTGTGTTATTAGACCTACTAACCGCCAATAGCTTCCTTTGGCTGGCACCCCGATCGATGTGCGAAGGGCGGGAATCGAACCCGCAACCTTCAGGTTGGTAGCCGTACGCCCTACCGACTCGCCTTCCACCCCCTTTGGCTGGGTATTTTCATATTTATTTAATTCAATTTTTCATAGGTTTTTGATAAGGGGTTGGTAGTTTGTGGCTGTTGTAAGTTCCGTAATTGGTTTTTGCTGAGTAGTGGTTTATTTTTTGGTTGATTCGATAGGCTCAATAGTTTCAGGTAAGTGATTGATGGTTAGTTAGTTTGGCAGGCTTTATTGATTTTAGCTAAGTGGTTGGAGGTTTGAATTTTTAATAGGTTTAATGGTTTCTGAACTTATTGATAGCTATCTACCAATATAAAAACTAAAATAATTTAGAATTTGATTGATTTAATTTATTTTTTTTCTTGGCCGAGTGGGTTGATGGTTTTTGGTCGAATCGACAGGATACAATTTAGCTTTGGGGTTGATTAGTAATTGGTTGATTTGATAAGTTCAGTTAGTTTTAGCTGAGTGATTGGTGCTTTTGGTTGCTTCGATTGAGCAATTAGATTTGGCCGAGTAGTTATTGCTTAACTATATATAAAATCTAAAAAAATCAATTTGAATCACCTGAAATTCTATAGAAACCGTAGCGAAGCATGGGTAACTCCGCTAGTTAATTATATATTTCTTTTTACTTGACTTCAATAAGTTCTTTTTGGCAATAAAACCTTTCTTTCTCATTGCAAACACTTTTGCAACCCATTCAATTCAAGACTAAATCCAGTTTGATAATCTCATAGAGGGGATTAGTCTGCGCCCATATCTGGGAGCAGTTGGGCAAGCAAAGCAAGAGGAGCAGGCGGAAGGCCCGTGGCCTCTAACGTTCAAAAATGCCCCGGAGAATCTGGCGGAATAGAAAAAAATTTAAAAAAACTGGCAGTCATAATTTCCCCGGAGATACTCGTGTGGCAAGCACGATGCAACCAGTATATCAATATGCCACATTCCCAGCCACTTTCGTCGGTGGAATTTGGAGTCCTGTGTATCTGGACATCCAAAAAATGGCCCTATGGGAAAAATTTTGTGAAGATGTACACAAAATTTTCCCACCGCGGTGTACGTTGCACCTCACTCCATGTCGTGTGGTTAGCTGGACCTAGGTTTTGAAAGCAAAATAGCAGCAGACGAGGCTGCAGCAGTGCGCGTAGTGGTTGACCTCCCCGAAGGGCAACGGGTCGTCGAAACTAAATACACCAGATGGACAAAATCGAACCAAATTTTCCTCATGTTTAACTTTTTGCCTACTACGGTAAAACGTGATATTTTGGAGCAACACCTGAAAGATGGTCTCACCATATATGGCAAAATACAATCTTTCAAAATGCAACGTTTCACGCTGATACCACACCTATGCACCGGCAAAGCTATCACAGTTCTGACCCCATCTGAGGAGATCGCGAAGGACCTAACCCAGATCCTGCACTCCACCTTTATTGATATCGCAGGGCACACCACCCACCCATTCCGGGTAACCGTGGACAGCGTGCCCCCCATTTGCACCCACTGTGACGCGTTCAGCCATAAGACACACACGTGCCCCATTAAAGAGGGCGTTACATTCCAAGAGCACCCCTCGGCGGCTATAGCCAGCGGAGAGGCGCACTATGAACCAACCGCAAGCACCAAAGAGGCCTTCCCGTGGGGAGCACAAGGCTGCTATCTATTGGTAAAGCCCATCTCCCTGCAGGAGTGGAAGAAGGCTAAGCAGGCCTGTAGGACTGCAGCCAAGAAAGTGGCCAAGGTCACCACCACTATCCTATACTCACAACGCCAGGAGGACATAGAGACCTTCGCGGCGGAAGCAACTCGGGAATCCATCACCCAATCAGATTGGGAGGCCCAAGCTGAATGGGCCACTCAATCTGAGGATCTGATGGGAGATTCGATCTCACCCAATTGCTGCACCCAAGCCCTGGTTGAAACTGACTTGGGACCTATCCCAAACAAAAATTTTTTTTTGCCCCACTTGACGGTGCACCAAACTTATCCGCACCGCAAAAAATTCATCCAACGTTGGGAAAACAAAAAGTGAAGGCCAAAGCCAATGTGACTCTTTCCACAAAAATTAACAAAAACCCTGATAGTGTTGCTGCTAATACCCGCACTGCTGTGAAAGCCCATGGGGACCTGGAAGAGGCTGGTGGGCCAGGGGGCCCACCCCCTCACACCTAAGGTGCGATGGGGGGGGGGGGGGGGGGGGGGGGGGGGGGGGGGGGGGGGGGGGGGGGGGGGGGGGGGGGGGGGGGGGGGGGGGGGGGGGGGGGGGGGGGGGGGGGGGGGGGGGGGGGGGGGGGGGGGGGGGGGGGGGGGGGGGGGGGGGGGGGGGGGGGGGGGGGGGGGAAACCTTCACTATAGGGATGCTGAATATTGCCGGACTCAAGGCCTCCCTGTCCTGAGCTAGGAAACTGAGTTTTTTACAAAATAATTTACCCATGGATATCCTGGCCATCCAGGAAACCCACTGTCCACGAGGTTCCGAGGATGCTTGGAAAACAATGCTCCTACCATCCCTATCCTTTTGGTCGAAGCACTGTGGGGTGCTAATTCAGAAAAACAATTTTTTCAAATTTACATCTTCAGAAATATTCCTAAATGACTGAGTGCTTGTTGTCACCTTCTCTTGGGCCGATGTTGCACACACAATTGTCAACATTTATGCCCCAAACGGTGCACAAGAGCGTCAGGAATTTTTTTCATCGGTCAAATCCCTCCCGCTACCCCCCAATTCTTTCCTAATTGGTGACATGAACTGTTGGCTAACCTCACCAATGGACCGGTGGCCGCCCCTCACCCCACGCCCCACAGGGTCACATAGAACTATGCATTCTAAAAGCTACCCTTGGGTTAATGGATGCGCTGCCGCAACATGCCCCACTGCTCAAAAATATGATGCGTCCCCACATCCACAATGGCCAATTAAGGTCCATGACCCGCATTGACCTTATTCTAGCACCGGCGAAATTCCAACCCTACATCTCCCACTTCAAAACAATGAAAATGGAATTCTCTGACCACTGACTGGTCTCAATAACATACCACTTACCCGTCACAGTTGCAAAGGCCCCACATTGGTGCAAAATCCGCCCCCAGAGCTTGCGTCGCCAGGATTTTCCACGTGGGTGGAAGAGGCAACTTTGGCAAAATTGTTTGTTGCACCATTTTGCGCGGACCCCATTTCCATATGGGCAACTTTCAAAAAAGACACCATCCGCCACTATTGCCATCTCTCATCCAGACGTTCATGAGCCATATCGGCAGTTATATCGCACATGCTGGCAGAATTAGCCCACTTGGAGTCCAACATTCTAACCTCAGGATATAGCCCTGCATAGGGCCAGAAGTGGGCAGAGGCAGCGGCACAACTCAACACACTTGAAAGGCAACACAAACATCGGGTTTGTGTCCAATACAGGGCCACATGCATCACTAAAGGTGACAAGTGCACCGCATACTTCTTCAAAAATTTTTTTTGCACCACACCAGAGTGTGGCCTGCACACAGGTGCAAAGATCGGATAATTCTATTGTGGATACACTGGCTGAAGTGGCAATCAAAATGCAAAGATATTACTCCAAGTTATACTGAGCTGAACCAATTCAGCCGGCTGAAATGGCGGAATTTCTCGACAGAGCTCATATCTGCACCATTTTCTGATACCCGGAAATAATGAATTTAATTACTTCGAACGAATTATGGACTACCATTTGTGGTGCACCAAACCAAAAATGCCCAGGCCCAGATGGCATTCCATATGAGTTCTACAAAAAATATTTTAAATATATATCCCCATTGCTGCTAGCCTCACTCAACCAAAGCCTGTTGGAAATGCCTCCTACCAGGAGGACATGAGGCTTTTACAGTCACACTCTTCAAGAAAGGGGATAGGCTAGACTTAGCCAACTGGCACCCCATTTCTCTAACAAACACAGACACCAAAATTTTAACAAAAATCATGGCTAACCGTTTAGGGACTGTAGCATCTGCCACCATCTCTCCAGAACAATTCAGTTTCATCCCCAGAAGGTCAATTTGGGATAACGTGCACTCTGTGGCTAATGTGTGTCAGTCCACAGCCTCTGGGGCACTTGTATTCTTGGACCAACAAAAGGCCTATGATAGAGTAAACTGGGAATACCTTAGGGCCTGCCTCCAACAATTCCGCCTACCTCCCCGCTTCATTAACTGGGTGATGCTGCTCACAGAATCTGCAACAATGGCTGTGTGCAGCCCAGGTTTCCTAACGGATGTAGTCCATCCTCAAAGGGGCCTGCGACAAGGGGACCCCTGAGCCCACTTTTATACAACTTCAGCCTTGACCCACTACTGCGAAATGTGAATGCCCAACTCACTGGGGTCCATGTGCCAGGCCAAACCCCAGTCAAGATGATGGCATTTGCAGATGATTGCGTGGTGGGGGTGTCTAATAATAAAGATGCACGCGCGCTTGATGCCCTCATCCAGGAATATTCCCGGGTAAGCAACATGGCACTGAACGCCTCCAAAACTGAAATCATCCTCCTTGGTCGGTTTCAGAACTGCTGGGCCCCAGCAAGTAGTTCCTAACCCAGCCCAGCTGCTCGCCCAAGTCCACGCCTTACTAACTCAAAACACACCGCTCCACTGGTGCTCCCCTTGTGCCGCGACCTACCATAGGACTGGTACGCCATCTGGGCGTGTGGTTGGAGGCAGGAGGATACGCATCAGCAGTAATGGAGGGCCATATACTGGACAACGTGATGAAGCAAATCGCCTCTCTCAGAGCCCACCCTACTACCCTCACTGGCAGGGTTGTTCTTGCCAACTCTATGCTCCTATCCAAAGTCTGGTTTGGAGCCCACGCCATCCCCTTCTCCCCAAGCTTCTTCAAATCCCTGTATGCTTTGCTACAAGGTTGGCTTTGGTCAGGCCGCCCTCCACCAGTATGGCTAGAGGTCATGTTTGGCCCTCATCATCATGGTGGCATGGGCCTACTTGACTTCAAAGCCCATGCCGCCAAGATCCTAGGCACCTGGATTGCAGCCGTCACTGCTCCTACACTCCCATCCCAACACTGGTCCCGCGCGGCCCGCTCCAACTTCTCCCAAGCCTTGGGCCTCAACAACCCATCAAACCCCCACTCCCTGATGAAATACCTTGCATCACACACATCAGCCACAGGTCCTCACGGGACAAAAACCCACTACAAACGAATCCTACTCTCCATGCGAAGCGCAGAGTGGAGAATTTGTATTAGTGGACATATAACCCAAAGAGGCCGCCACTCTCCTCAGTTCACACAAGAGGTACAGGGGCTACCCATCCATGATGGCGTGATCCCCATTCGACCCCAAGTCCTATCCAGGGTGGACTACCTGGACATGATGGACATCCCTTATTCCACTGAGACCCAAAAGACTATCTGGAAATATGCACACCATCCTCTGTTGCAGCCTCAAGTCCGTTCCCATGTGTGGCGCTGCCTGAGGCGGGTGTATCGTACAGCTGAGTGCTCTAATGCTTTACACTCATCCTGTGTTGTGTGTGGCCAGTATGGAACGCTGTTTCACCGCCTGGAGAAGTGCCCCACCTCTAAAGTAATATGGCGCGAAGTCCAACGTCTGCTAGGCCAGGATCAAACACATCCCTTCAGTCTGTCAAGAGATATGTTTGCTTCATCAATGGCCTCCCCCTCCCACCCTCCCTTCGTGCTCTGGTGGTTGCAATCGCCATGTGGACTATCCACACGATTGTCTTGGATGCCATCGCTGGATCCATCCCCACCCTCCCTGAAGCTGTCCACAGATTCCGGTCTCATTTGGTGGACCACTTTCAAGCGTGGATGTTTGGATATCTCCTACCACGTCACCGGCAGCTGGTCTCCTCCTGGTTCCCAGTCTGGTTCATCAAATCAGACCCCTTCCTCCACACGTGCTCAATAGTGGCTACGCCCCCTACACACGTCCCCTCCCCCTTCCCATAAGTGGCTTTCCCGCTGGCAACAAGAGATAGCATCGCTTCTCTGGGGTGCCTCACCTGATACTGAGTTTTGTCTCATCTGAGTCATATTCGGAAGTGTCCGTCCCATGGTCGGCCTTCCCCGCAATAAATTTAAAATTTAAAATTTAAAATAAGTTCTTTTTGGCGTACTTAAAATAAGAAAGATGCTATAATTGTCAGGAACTAAGTGTGACCTGATACCCTCAAAATCAATAACTTGCTGTAAGTCTTAGACTGCTTTAGTATTGAATGTCAGGTTTCTTAGTAGTACACCATCAAGCTCAAGAATGAAAGCCCAACAAGATGGTGCTCACTGCAAAGAGCTCAGCCAATGCTTAACAATACCTGCGCCTAATTGATCACACATTATGAATTTTAAATTTATTATTAGGAAGGCTGACCATGGGACAGACACTTCCAAATTTGGCCCAAAAGAAACAAAACTTAGTAATAGGAAGGCACCCCAGAGAAGTAATGCTATCTCTTGTTGCCAGCGGGAATGCCACTATGGGGAAGGGGAGGGAACATGTGAAGGGGCCGTAGCCATAATTGAATATGTGTGGAGGAAAGGGTCTGATTTGATAAACCAAACTGGGAACCAAGAGGAGACCAGCTGTTGGTGACGTGGTGGGAGGTATCCAAATATCCACACCTGAAAGTGGTCCACCAAATGAGACTGAAATCTGTGGACAGCTTCTAGGAGGGTGGGGATGGAGCCTGTGATGGCATCTAAGACAATAGTGTGGATAGTCCACATGGCGATTGCAACCACCAGAGCATGGAGGGAGGGTGGAAGGGGGAGGCCATTGATAAAGCAAATATATCTCTTGACAGACTGAAGGGATGTGTTTGATCCTGGCCAAGCAGACATTGAACTTTGCGCCATATCACTCTAGAGGTAGGACACTTCTCCATGCGGTGGAACAGCATTCCATACTGGCCACACACAACGCAGGATGAGTGTAAAGCATTAGAGCACTCAGCTGTACAGTACATCCATATCAGGCAGTGCCACACACGGGAATGGATTTGAGGCTGCAACAGAGGATGGTGTGCATATTTCCAAATAGTCTTCTGAGTCTCAATGGAGTAAGGGATATCCATCATGTCCAGGTAGTCCTCCCTGGATAGGACATGGGGCCATGTGGGGGATCATGCCATCTTGGATGGGTAGCCTCTGTACCTCTTGTGTGAACTGAGGAGAGGGGCAGCCTCTCTGGGCTGTGTGTCCACTAATACAAATTCTCCACTCAGTGCTCCGCATGGAGAGGAGGATTTGTTTGTAGTGGGTTTTAGTACCATGAGGACCTGTGGCCAATGGGTGGGAAGCCAGGTATTTCATCAGGGAGTGGGGGTTCGATGGATTGTTGAGGCCCAAGGCGCGGGAGAAGTTGGAGCAGGCTGCGCGGGACCAGTTTTGGGATGGGAGTGTAGGAGCAGTGATAGCCGCGATCCAGGGGTCCAGGATCTTGGCAGCATGGGCTTTAAAGTTGAGCAGGCCCATGCCACCATGACGATGAGAGCCAAACATTACCTCTAGCCATACTGGTGGTGGGCAGCCTGACCAAAGCCATCCTTGCAGAAGGGCATACAAGGATTTGAAAAAGCTTGGGGAGAAGGGGATGGCGTGGGCTCCAAACCAGACTTTGAAGAGGAGCATAGAGTTGGCTAAAACAACCCTGCCAGTAAGGGAAGTAGGGTGGGCTCTGAGGGAGGCAATGCGCTTTGTCACGTTGTCTAGAATATGACTTTCCATTACTGCTGATGTGTACCCGCCTGCCTCCACCCACATGCCCAGATGGTGGACCAGCCCTATGGTAGGGTGTGGCATGAAGGGGAGCACTAGTGGGGCAGTGTGGGGTGAGCTGGGAGGGCGAGCACATGTGTGAGCAGATGGGCTGGGATGGGCACTGGTTGCTGGGGCCTAGCAGGTTTGATACTAACCAAGGATGATGATTTCAGTTTTGGAAGCGTTCAGTGCAGCATTACTTACCTGGGAATACTCCTGGATGAGAGCTTCAAGTGCATGTGCATCTTTATTATTAGACACCCCAACCACACAGTCATCTGCAAATGCCATCATCTTGACTGGGGCTTGGCCTGGTACATGGACCCCAGAGAGTTGGGCATTCACATTTCAAAGTAGTGGGTCAAGGCTGAAGTTGTATAAAAGTGGGCTAAGGGGGTCCCCTCGTCGTAAGCCCCTTTGAGGGCGGACTACTTCCATTAGGAAGCCAGGGCCACTCACTGCCATTGTTGCAGATTCCGTGAGCAGCATTACCCAGTTGATGAAGTGAGGGGTAAGCGGAATTGATGGAGGCAGGCCCTGAGGTATTCCCAGTTTACTCTATCATAGGCCTTTTGTTGGTCCAAGAATACAAGTGCCCTTTAGGCTGTGGACTGACACACATTAGCCACAGAGTGCACGTTATCCCAAATCGACCTTCTGGGGATGAAACCGAATTGTTCTGGAGAGATGGTGGCAGATGCTACAGTCCCTAAACGGTTAGCCATGATTTTTGTTAAAATTTTGGTGTCTGTGTTTGTTAGAGAAATGGGGCGTCAGTTGCCCAAGTCTAGCCTATCCCCTTTCTTGAAGAGTGTGACAGTGAAGGCCTCTTGTCCTCCTGGTAGGAGGCGCGTTTCCAGAAGGCTTTGGTTGAGTGAGGCTAGCAGCAATGGGGATATATATTTAAAATATTTTTTGTAGAACTCATATGGAATGCCATCTGGGCCTGGGCATTTTCGGTTTGGTGCACCGCGAATGGCTGTCCATAATTTGTTCAGAGTAATCAAATTCATTATTTCTGGGTAACAGAAAATGGTGCAGATGTGGGTTCAGTTGAAAAATTCTGCCACTTCAGCCAGCTGAATTGGATCAGATCAGTATAACTTGGTGTAATACTTTTGTATTTTGATTGCCACTTCAGCTGGCATATCCGTGACGGAATCATCCAATCTTTACACCTGAGTGCAGGCCACACTCTGGCATGGTGCAAAATATTTTTAAAAAAATATGCAGTGCACTTGTCGCCCTCTGTAGTGCGTTTGCCCTGTACTGAACACAAACCTGATGTTTGTGTTGCCTTTCAAGCGCGTTGAGGTGGGCAGCTGCTTCCACCCACTTCTAACCCCATGCAGGGCTGTAGCCTGTAGCTGGGATGTTAGGCTCCAGGTGTGCCAACTCTGCCAGAGCGCGCGAAATGACAGCTGATGTGGCTCGTGAGCATTGGGAGGAGAGGTGGTGAGAGTGGCAGATGGTATCCTCTTTGAAGGTTGACTATGTGGAGATGGGGTCCACGCAAAATGGTGTAACAAACTCTTTTGCCAAAGTTGCTGATTCCACCTAAGTGGAAAATATTGGCGACGCAAGTTTGGGAGGGCGGAGTTTGCACCAATGTGGGGCCTTAGCCACTGTGACAGGTAGGTAGTAGGTTATTGAGACCAGCCGGTGGTTGGAGAATTCAATTTTTGTTGTTTGGAAGTGGGAAATGTGAGGTTGGAATTTTGCCAGCATAAGGATAAGGTCAATGCGGGTCATGGACCTTAATTGGCCATTGTGGACGTGGGGGCGCGTCATGTTTTTGAGCAGCAGGGCTTGCCGCAGCAGCACATCCATTAACCCAAGGGTGGCCTTTAGAACGCGAAGTTCTACATGACCCTGGGGGGCGCGGGAGGAGGAAGGCCACCGGTCCGTTTGTGTGTTTAGCCAACAGTTCATGTCACCAACTAGGAAAGAGTCTGGGGGTAGTGGGAGGGATTTTACCAATGAGAAAAATTCCTGAGGCTCTCATGCACAGATTGGGGCATAGATTTTGATGATAGTGTGCGCCTGTCAGCCCACAAGAAAGTGACAACAAGGACTCAGCCATTGAGGAATGATTCTGACAATAAAAATTTGAAAAAATTGTTTTTCCAAACTAGCACCCCACAGTGCTCTGACCAAAAGGATAGGGATGGGAGGAGCATGGTTTTCCAAGCATCCTTGGAACTTTGTGGACAGTGGGACTCCTGGATGGCCAGGATATCCATGGGTAAATTTTTTTGTAAAAAACTCAGTTTCCTAGCCTGGGATGGTGAGGCCTTGAGTCCAGCGATATTCAACGTCCCTAAAGTGAAGGTTTCCCCCATTGCACCTTAGGTGCGAGGGGGTGGGCACCCAGGCCCACTAGCCTCCTCTAGATCCCCACGGGCCTTCATGACAGCATGGGTTTTTGCAGCAACGCTACTGGTAGGTTCTGTTAATTTTAGCAGAAAGGTTCACGTTGGCTTTTGCCTTAACTTTTTGTTTCCCTAACTTTGAACGAATTTTTTGTGGTGCGGATGAGTTCAGTGCACCATTAATTGGGTCATAAAATTTTTTTTTCAGGTAGGTTGGACCCCAAGTCAGTTTCAACCAGAGCTTGGTTGCAAAGTTCAGGTGAGATCAAGTCACCCATCAGATCCTCAGATTGGGTGGCCCAATCAGCATGGGCTTCCCAATCTGATTGGTTGAGGGATTCCCAAGTTGCTTCCACTGCAAAGGTTTCGATGTCCTCCTGGCGTTGGGAGTGTGGGATAGCAGTGGTGACCTTGGCCGCTTCCTTGGCCGCGGCCCTGCGGGCCTGCTTGGCCTTCTTCCACTCTTGCGGGGAAATAGGTTTTACCAGTAGGTAGCAGCCTTGTGCTCCTCACGGGAAAGCCTCTTTGGTGCTTGCAGTAGGTTTGTAGTGCGCCTCTCCACTGGCCATGGCCGCTGAGGGGTGCTCTTGGAATGTGATGCCCTCCTTGGTGGGGCATGCATGTGCCTTATGGCTGAATGAATAGCAGTGGGTGCAGATGGGGGGCGCGCTGTCCACAGTTACCCGGAAAGGGTGGGTGGTATGCCCTTCAATATTGATATATGTGGAGTGCGGGATCTGGGTTAGGTCCTTTGCAATCTCCTTGGTTGGGGTCAAAACTGCGATGGCTTTGCCAGTGCACAGGTGTGACATCAGTGTAAAGTGTTGCATCTCAAAATATTGTATTTCGCCATATATGGTGAGACCATCTTTCAGGTGCTGCTCCAAAATGGCACGTTTTACTGTAGTAGGCAAAAAGTCAAACGTGAGGAAAATTTGGTTGGATTTTGTCCATCTGGTGCGTTTGGTTTTAATGACCCATTGCCCTTTGGGGAGGTCAATCACTACGCGCACCACAGCAGCTTTGTCTTCTGCCTCCTTGTTTTTAAAACTGAGGTCCAGCCAACCATGTGACATGGTGTGAGGTGCAATGTACACCGCGGTCAGGAAGAAAGTGTGCACATCCCCACAAAATTTTTACCATAAAGCTGTTTGTTGGATGTCCAGAAACACATGGACTCCGTATTCTACCGATGAGAGTGGTTGGGAGTGCGGTGTGTTGATGTACTGGTTGCATTGTGCTTGTCAAGTGAGGATTTCTGGGGAAATAGTGACTGCCAGTTTTTTATTATTTTTTTTATTCCGCCAGTTTCTCTGGGGCGTTTTTGATGTTTGAGGCCGCGGGCCTACCACCTGCTCCTCTTACCTTACTTGCCCAACTGCTCCCTGACATGGGCGCAGACTAATCTCCTCTGTGAGATTATCAAACTAGAATCAGACTTGAACTGAATAAGTTGCAAAAGTGATTGCAATGAGAGAGAAAAGTTTTGATCACACATTATGAAAGATAATCTGATTGATAGCAAAACTTCTGGGTGCACAACTGAAACGGTGAAGAAGATGACCAAATGGGAAGTCCTCCCATTGCCACATTTTTAATATTTGAAAGAAAATCAAATGGAGATTCCTAAATCTCATCATTTAACATAAATTTTCGGTGAAGGAGTTTTAGATTTACTTTGTAAAGTCATTAACCCAGGAGAAAGAGTTATCCATGAAAGGGCATTTGCCATAGACAGAACTTTTCATGAAACCTGATGATTAGAGTAAAACAGGGTTTCCAATATATATGTGTAACAACCCAGTGAAAATCCCAGAATGCCAATGGCATAGCAGATCTGATTACGTTGAAGGAGAGACACCCTATGATTTTTGTGAGGGAAATAAAAATTCAAGGACATAACATAATCTCCCTTGGCAAACCAAATGGCTGCAATGGGGGCAACTGTGGGTCTTGTGGGGTCATCTCCAAAGGGTGGGAGAGGCAAGGAGGATGACTAATCCTTCTGGGTTTGAATCTGGTGACCTTTGGCTCTGTGTTCAAGTTTTAAAGTTAAGTTTCATCACAATAGATTTCTGAAAATCATTTAATTTTTAGATTTTTGAAATACTAATTGGGTTTGTGAATTAAATCATATAAATTTGATTCAATTGTTGGGAGACCTTGGGCTTTTACTCACGCCTGTTGAGGACATATGGTGGGTTAAGGAGTTGGAAGCATTGTCTGGGCGGTAATCAATTTTATAAAATGATTTGGGCCAGATTGACCTGTGGCGGGATAGCCCAGATAATACAGAGCCTGGTTTCTGCCTTGCAGTTGTAAGGATGACCAATCCTCAGCCTCTGATGGAAAATAAAGGTTAGAAGAAGAGAAGGCTTCATTTCATCTGTATTACACCAAATATCTGGTATATCAATAAGGTGAATTAATTCAAATTCTCTGACTACCTTAAGCAAAGAGCAGTGGACCTATAGATTTTCTGTTGTGTATTGAAGGAGAGGCAGGTCGCTGCAGCAACTTTTGTGAATCTGAAGACTCCTCAGGAGTGGCAGATTGGTGTAGCATGCCCATGGTGTATTCTTTGATTGTTGAAATCACCATTTGGTGGGCCACCAGATCAAGTAATTGGAGGTCCCACTTGATAACCATCAGACCTGAAATTAAAAATGTGGTGTATTTAGTTGGGTTTAATGAAAAAAAATCTTAGAAACAAGTGGAGTCCACAGAATAGATTTTTGTGGAAAAAGATCAGTTTTATTAAAATGTAAAGGTGAAAATGAACGGACAACTGTCATTCAAAGGCAGTTGTCTTAAAAGCTAGGTGGTAGGGAAAGGGGGTCATGGATTATCCTAGGCAGGAGAGGCTGACGTGCTTGTGGGTAAACAGCTTGGGCTTGGGGAGTTTCCATCTAGCTTATGCACTAGGTCATAGAAGCTATGGTAACAATTCTGTGATCCACAATGGTGGGACCCTCACTAATCCAAACTTGAGCAGTTTTTCTCAAATAAGAGGGGCGGCATAATTGGATTCCACTGGAGTTATTTGCCAAAAACCTTAATTAAATTTTTATTATCTTTTGATAAAGAATTCTTAACTCAGATTGGCATTCCAGAACCTGGAATTTCAGATTTCGTTTTACAAACCAATTTTCCTGACTCAGGAACCATTTTCTGAGTTACTTTGTCAATTTTCTCTATTTTCAAGGAATTGAGGGATTGTGGGGTGGAGGCTAAGGGGATGGTAAAGGATTTGCTGGTAACCTCTGTCCTGGATTACATCCTTACAAAACTTCTTTAACTTGTCAACAGGTGAAGAAGCAGTCAAGGAGGATACTGTGGAGGGATTCTTTGGGGCAAATACTGTTACCCAAAGTTTATCAAAAACATGGTCCAAGTCCTCAGTTGGGCCAAGAGCTCCACAGGGGCATTAGGAAACTTCTTTTTTTCTATAAGGAAACTTGTCCAAGTCCAACCCAAGAGGTTGAGTCTTCAGAATTAAAGGACTCTCAGGAACCTATATGATTCAAATGTTCTCCCAGAGATATACAGTTCTAGCAGAATAAATCTCATTATAACATGCTTTTATTCTAAAATTCTGCACTCTATCATATTATGCAGTTATTAGGAGTCCAATTGAAAACTTCACCATCATATCTATATTAATTGGGCCTTATGAGTGGGCTATAAACAGGTATATTTTTTAGCATCATAAATTATAAAAGACATCCGTTGTTTGGATAAAGTGAACTATTCTTATATCATCCAGATCTATAAACAAATGGATACTATTGATTCTAGTGTTATCAAGTATGTATAGGAAGCTATGAAGCCTTTTTAAAAGTACAATACTGAGTTAATAAAAATACCAAGAGATTACTTGATGCCTTTGACTAAAAGCTCTGAAGAACAGATGCCAAAGCTCATGGTGAAATGACGCTCCAAGTTTCTACTAGCCATCATACTGAGGAAGAACAGATCAACCCCTCAAGTCCCAGCTAGAGCAATCCTTATGACAAATTGATGAGCTGGAGGCTTATTAAACCTCTAAGCCTCAATCAGTACCACCAAACATTATATACTGAGTGGCTCATGTTGAGCAGGATCTGGAATGCCGTGTAGCTTAGGTATCTAATCATTTTATTATAAGCAAATTAACAAATTGGAAAGCAACATGAGAGGCAAATTACCTAGTCAAGAATATATCAATAAAGTCTACCATCGCCTTAATGAAGCTGAGCAACACTGGAATACTCTCACAGAAGATTTGAACGGCAAGATTAACAAGCCTCCTCAGAGCACTGAATGCAAATAGATGAAGGAAAATTTGAATTGGCGCATTAAAGTATTAGGGGATGAGAACATACTCTTGAAAGCTTACCACTCATCCACTTTCCAACAATTTATGATCTGGAAATCAAAGTTAAGGATTTGGAAAATACATTTCTTGAAATAAAAATTAAACTTCTGGATGTTGCGCCAAGACTTAGATTAGATGAAAAAACAAAATCCTAATCCTATAAAGGGTCAAATATGTTGTTTTGCGCATCAAGTTGAACAGATTTGACATTCAACTTTAACTTGTGAATCTGAAGCTCCTAGGTACACGTTGTCACAGGACTGGAGGCTACTACCCTTAAACCTACCTTCAAGGACAAGTTTGCACTTGGCTAAGAGAGTATCACATCTTTCCTCTACATCTATATAGACATAATGGAAGGTGTAATAGATCAGGCACAGCCTGGTCTGCACATCAAACAAATTTTCAAAATCTTGGATTACACTGATAAATTGAAGGTCAAATCAGATAAAATGGTATTAAAAAAAGTTTAGCTATTGTTTTGGGGCTTCAAAGGTAAAAAAATCCGTGATTTTGGAGCAGAGACCAATCCAGCAGAATGTGACAACAGCATCTCAATTTCTCTGAATTATGATAAAATGGGATATTGAGCCTTTACAGACAATGATCTGGTTGTCAATCAAGAGCTTAGGGTAAATGGGCCTATTAAGGGTTTGCAGTGTTATATTAAGGGAAAGGTGACAACAAGAATTTGTTTTTATCTTTTACAAATTTACTCGATATTTACATAAACATTTCTACCATCTCTAATTGATCATAACATACTTTTATTTTATATATATTTAAGAAAACCATGATCTGGATGATGAGCTCAACAAGCAAGCTAGACCAGGAATTGACCTCATTCTCAGCGGTGTCCTGAGGCCAGACCATGCTGTTGGCATGCAGTGTCACTGGGACCGTAATTTGAAAATAAGTAATGACATCAGACAAGGCGTACATGTTCAGGGATAGCCTCTTCAGGCTTATCCATGATGTGGTCAATAACCTGACTAATACCCAATTCCTTTGTGATGTACTTGTGCAAACATGCTTGTTACATTAGACAAAACTCAAATAATTCCTTTCAGTCTTGTGGGGCCGCTGAGAGAAGGAGGCGGTCTCAGGGGGGGAGAGAGGAATAATACTGACATGTATTGACTGTGGTGATGGTGGATTTTCTTTGGCATTTTAAATGTGCGAGGTAGGGTGGTTATGAAGTGTTGTGGAGAAAAAAACATCAGAAAGCCCTGTATCACCCAAGTCCAACAATGGTTAAATAGCCCTGTCCATAAAAGGCGTTGGATGAAATTCATCAAGTGAGTGCACGGGTTCAGTTCCAGATGCATCTGTCTCAGATGACAGAGGGAGGCCCCTTTCTCACTTGAGATTGCGTAATTTGTTGATGCGTTACTTTCAGACTTGGCAGGTTGGGTATAGGAGTTGATTGAAGATCAAGGTTGCCTCCTAATTTCCATGGATGAATGTGTGGATTTAATCAATTGTTCTTCCTGCCCAGACGAGGCTCATAATGAAGCATGGTTGACGCTTTTGATGGTTAGGCAGAGGCATAGCTCATTAGAGGAGTATATGCATATTTTCTGACCATTAGAAAAGGCGGCCCAGATGGCATATTTGCATTCATCACGAATGTTCCATAAGGGGTTACATGCGAATTTACTGGCAGCTATGGTAGCAGCAAAAGTTCAAGGTATACTGACGGAGGAAATTGCGTTTGCCCTACAGATTGAAAAACAATTGGAATTGGCACAGGACCAGCACGAAGGTTTCATGTCACCAGGGACTGGGAGATCTCTAGAAGTTGGTTAGCATGGTCAGGGTGGCTAACATGCCTCACCTCAGAATTTCTGAAATGTACAAGGGGGCCCAAAAAGGAAACATAGAGGACTCTGGTAGAAAGGCGAGCCAGGGATATGAAAAGGAGAACATGCTTAAGTATAAATCACAAGCAAATTTTGCAATTTATAAATTCATTCAAAAAATCTGATCCTTTGCTTTATCCTCATTTTATTTATCCTGATAGAGCTATATACACACAGCATAATGGAATAGGTGAGTGTCCTGGTGGATACAGGGATGGAGTAAGAAATACATTGAGCTCAAAGTAGCAAGGATATTGAAGTTGGAGATTCAGAAAGATTAAGGAAATAATTTTTGCCAATGTGTTGTGGAGGGCTCCCTCATGGCAAGTAAGTCCCTCAATAGGAATACAGCAGAATCCATTTATGTTTAATGTGAACAATTTGTGCGATAGAGAGTCTTGCCTATCCAGTGGTGTTGGAGATATAGTAGTGGCATCAGTTTTGACCCCATATTGACTGGTCTTTTCATGCAGTTACCTTGAACCCAAGGATGGAGCAACCAATGAGATGGAGGTTGATATTTGGAGATTATGTGCCAAACTAATTTAAAAGCTTGGGAATGATGCAATTAATGGATTCCTGGTGGAATATCACAATTTTGTGTGAGTATTCAGTTCCAGGACGAATTCACTTTTTTCTCCTATGAACCCATTCATGTTTTCTTTTTGATTTATAGAAGGGTCAGAACTTCCCTGAAGATGTTCAGTTTATCCACTCAATCAGCAGATGAAAGCAGCACTAGAGGAGCACATAGGATCAATTCTGAGTGAAGGGTTGATTGAGCCATTGAAATCCGCCATTGTATACTGGTACTGTTAGAGCCAAAAGCAAGTGTAGAATTGTGGCCATGTGTGGACTTCTGGTGGCTAAATGCAGTTAAAGAGCCCAATCCCTATCACATGCCCCCTGATAGAGGATATTCTTCCAATAGTCACGGGCTGCAAGCTTATATCAAGCAGATTTCGCAAATGTGTTTACCCAGATACCCATGAGCCTGCAGCATCAAAAATATACGGCGTTTAAATGTCACTTGGGAGTGTTTCAGTATTATGTAATGCCATTTGGGCTATAAAACGCCCCAAAGGTGTTCCAGCGGATAATTGATTACGTTCTGGGTGGTATAATCATCTGTTGCTGTGCGGTGTAAATGGATGATATCCTCATGTTTAACCATTCCCATGAAGATTATGTGCTCAATTTTTGGGAGGTACTGGGAGAAATTTCTAAGATGGGGCTGAGGTTAACGCCATTAAAATGCAAATTAAACCAAAGCTTGGTGACGTTTTTGGGCAATGTCATTTTTAGGAATGTACTTGGGATATGCTTATAAGCTGCGGGAAGTTTGAAGGTGGAAAGCACCAACAGACAAAACAGGGGTACGGAGTTTCTTGGGGATGAAAAATTTCTTAAAGTAGTTCTAAAAAATATGTCAAAAATGGCCCTACCTCTTATGTGGTTAACCTGAGATGTTTCATTTGTATGGGTAGGAGGAGAAGATGGCGTTTAATTTATTGAATAAGAAACTACTTATGGTGCCTGTTCTGGCTCATACTGACCCCAGAAAACCTTTCATGGTCAAAATGGATGCCTCAAAAATATGCTAGGGGGCAGTGCTATTATAAGAAGTGTGTGTTAGACAAATAGTTGTTTGACTAAAAATAAGGATGGTTTGGAGGAGAATAACTCTGACTTTAAACATACAAAAGGCATATTAATTCTTGGTGGAATCTGGGCTCTCGGAGTAAGGTGATTACTCCCTCCCTTTGGGCAAATAGGCCTACAAGTAATGATAGGATTATGACAAACCACCAGAAAATCAGTTAAGCCATCCAGAGGTCTCCCCGCATCCTACAGTCAATTCACTGCTAACTCCAGCGCAGAGATCAGGCCCTTATATAGGCCTTGAGGAAGTTACATTAGGTTGAATTAATTTCCCCCACAGTAATTGGTTTACATTTATTGAAACGTTACCTCACAGCTTTTTTTTACCAGCTCTCAACCCTCTATTGGCTATTCTAACAAAGCGAGTCAAGTTTCAAGAGATCCAATAGGTCAAACCCTCATATTTCCTAAATAGGCTTGAAGCCAATAATGGAATAATTAACTATCTCGCTTCACAAGCCTCAATTTCATTTATATACTAAGCAGTGCAAATGTATAAGGGTTGCTTTTTAACCCACTTATTGCAATTAATAATACTGTATAAAAACCAACTTTTATTATCAGTTTTAAAGTTTTATTATTTTAAATAGTGGTAAAACCCCCCTTTCCATTATTTTACAATTGAATTAAAACTTCTCCTGCTTTATTGTTAAAGCAGGGGCTCTTCAGCACCTGCAAGCTTTACAAAAGCCCTGATTTCAACAGGGTGGGTAGATTAGAACACCTCATGTTTTGTTCTAGAAAAAATGATTCTGGCGGAAAAAATTACCCAATATATGATATAGAATTTCTGGAAGTGGTCTCAGATTTAAGGGAATGACAACACCACCTGCTAATACTCGCCATCCTTTCATGGTTTAGATGGATCATAGAGCCCTGGGATAGTATCGCTCACCAAGGAAGATAGACCAGCATCAATACTGATGGCACGTGGAGCTGGTCCAGTACAATTTTTTGGATAAAATGCCAGCTGGGATTGTCCAACACCCTGTCAGATTAGCTAAGTTGAGAACGTGTTGGCCTATAAGAGGACTGAGTTGGAAGGTTTAATTTTGCTACAATGTTCCTGACAGATCAATTTGCAATGATCATAAGTGGTGGAAGTGAATTGGGAGAGGAGATCCACCAGAAACAGAGGAAGTCAGCATGGACGCCAGTTATGGGCTGAGATAGTGAAAGGACAACAACATGGCCACCACGCACTTATGAGAAGAAAATTGGAGTATCTTACTATGATTTATGTATATGGGTCACAAATATGTCATTGCAGTGGGAGGTATTGCAGGTTTCTCATAACCATACATTGGTGGGGAACCCTAGAGTCAAAAAATGTTAGAGTTATGGTGGAGAAGCTACTTGTGTCATGGCATTTGAAAGGATGTTATAAAATATATGGGGAATGTTTGGTTTGCGCTAGATCAAACCCCTTTAGAAAGCTTCCGCTGGTAAGTTAAATCCGCTTCAAATTTCAGGTCATCAGTGGGGTTCAATTAGTGTGGATTTTATAACGGCCAACAAGGGTCCAGGGAAGGACGCAATCATGGTGGTCGTCAATCAGTTAATTATATATCAAAATTTTCCCTGTGCACAACCAATATTTAAGCTAAGGATGTAGCAAAATCTTTTGTCAAAAATAGTTACTTAGCATGGGTTATCAGCGGAAATTGTTTTGGATCATGAGCCCCAGTTTGTGTCAAGATATTGGTCAAATTTGCTAGAAAATTTTAAAATTTTCCCATGTTGATCCTCAGCGTATCATCCCATTCTGACAAGCAAATGGAAAGAGTGATCAATACTTGATCAATAACTCTGTTGTTACATTTTGGATTGGCAAGATAATTGGGTTTAATGGCTCCAGTTAGCCCAATTAACATATAATAACCATTGTCAACTGTTGATGGGAAAGCCCAATTATTTGTGAACCACAGACTTAACCCTACATTTGATGAGGGTTCCAGGGTCGTAGTGAGTCATGGGGAAGATGATATAGCCTGCACCATGTAAGATCAGGAGAATCTATGAGGGGAACTTGTAACGAGCCATTGCGCGGCAGAAGCGCCAAGTGGACTGACAAAGAGCTCTGGATTCACTATTTGTTCCTGGGTATTGGGTTCTAGTTGTGGCTAATAACTACTCCATGCTGGTGAAGATTCAGAAGCAGGGCCCAAAAGTTTTTGGACCCATACAAAGTTATTTATATTACTAATAAGGCTGCTCTAAAAATAGAGCTACTAAAAGGGTCAAAGGCTCATCCAGTTATACATGCTTTACAACTACATCCATTCAAAGGAGAAGGATCAGATTGGATGGGACCACTGAGCTCTCATGAGAAGGATAGTCAGGAATATGAGGTTCAGCGGATATTGGATGTGCGGTAAGTGAGAGGATGGCAGAAGTTATTAGTGAAATGGAAGGGGTATTCAATGGAGGAGAGCTGATATGCAAATGCTGGAAGAATGCGCGCAGTGTCAAGAGAAGGTCCAGGAATATTGGGCCTCACAGGGGGTGATGTAATGGATCAGGTACAGCATGGTCTGCGCATCAACTTAGCTATTAAAATCTCATACTCTTCTGAGACATTGAAGAATGACTAAATAATTTTAGATTTACTGAAGATCAGATCATGAAAGATGCATCAAGGTAAGAAATACAAGATTTGGGAGCAGAGACTGATCTGACAAAATATGATACTAAAATCTCAAGTTCTCCAATTTATGACCAGATAGGACATTAGCCTTCATGGATGATGATCTGGTTCTCGCTCAAGAGTTTAGGGTAAAGAAGCCTAATTAAGGGTTTGCAGTGCTATATTAAGGGAAAGTATGATTAAGAAATTAGTTTTGTTTTCTACAAAAATACTTAATATTCAAATAAACATTGCTAGCATCTCTTTTATAGCACTAGTGGTGCTCAACCCAAAAGGGGGAGCCGCCACGCATCAACATTGCTAGCATCTCTAATTGATCATAAGATAATTTTACTTCATATATATATTTAAGAAGCTAATGATCTGGATGATGAGCTCAACAAGTGAGCTAGGCCAAGCATTGACCTCATTCTTGGCGCTGTCCTGGGGCTAGACCCTGCTGTTGGCATGCAGTGCCACTGGGACTATAATTTATGAATATATAATGTCATCCAGACATGGTGCGCGGGTTCAGGAATGGGTCTCTGCAAGCTTATCCATTATGTGGTCAGTGAACTGGCTGGTACTAACTAATTTCTTTGTGGCATAATGGCATGAACACGCTCATTACAGAAGGTGCAACCAATTATCAAAAAGTTAAGCATATACTATCTTGTTTATGCTGTATCTCTCAAGAGGTTTTAGTACCTAATATGGATGACCTGCACACCATGAGAGAAGTGAAGGAAGAGCTCCTCAAAGAATTCAATAACAAGCAAAGCTTGATTATGAAGAAGCAGGCCTTTAAAGGATTGTGTTACGCTGAGATGAAATCCTGACTAAGTTTGCAGATCACTTTAATATGAAGGCAAAACGCTGTTGACCTCAAAGATGCTTACACTAAGGCAATGCCAAAGCTGCCGTTGTTGATGGTTACATAGTAACACTGACCTAGCCATGCGCATTACTTCTGTCAAATGAAGCTTCTACTCTGTCTTAGACATAAAAGAAGATTTGCTCAAGTGTGGTCAATATACACAAGCTAGGGGACTCCCAAAAGACATCCATAAAACCTCAAGTGTATACTGTGGAGGAAGAAAAACCTAAGAAGGAGAAGTTGGAGTGCAGCTACTGCATGGAGAACAACCATACTTAAGTTATGTGTTTTAAGAAGACCCCTGCCCTTGCCAAGTAGGGGAAAGGGGGTCAGCTTAGGGTAAGGTACCTATTAACCTGAATGACAAAAAGTACCTGAAAGTGAAACATTGTTGATCTCTCAGTTATCGTGCAATGAGAACAATATAGCAACAACTCTGAAGTGGGTTATGAGGATACAGGCTATTATATTTTAGGTACACTCGCTTAGCTCACCATTCTAGACTTCTTGCATGATGAAAATATTGATGACGCCCAGGTTCCCAAAGGCACTTAACTCAGTCAGGTTATCAGGTGCCTCAGAATAATTTTTTGTATGGCTAAAAATTCTGATCATACCTTGCCCTGTTTATCAGTCCATTTTGAGCATGCATAGTCTATTGGAGATCAAGAACAAATATCTTGAGACTCCCTGAAAGCTCAATGCAACGTTCCTACTTAAAGTGGTGTTATCCCTCCCAACAAAGTTATAAGAAACTTTTTATAAAGTGGAAGTGGTAATTTGGAAGATTGAGTCTTGGCTATATTGGATACAGGATCCCCCTTTGATGTTGTCTCAAACGTCTCATCAAAAAGATCAAGTTTTCCTAAAACCTTAAATACACTCAAGAATATCGCACCGCCAGTTTAAACAACAACAAGGCAATAGGTGCATGTTCATCTCTGCAATTTGAGTTGGCAAGTTAATTTATCAGCTCCCGCAGTTGCCCAAGACAATAGCCTTTATGATATACTGATCAGGGAGTAGTTTATGATTGAATAAGAAGAAGTTATCAATATAAAAAAAAGGAAATTTAATACTCCTGAACTATGAAGCTCACCTTATACTGGATAATAAAGACTCCAGCAAGAAGGATTACACTTGTCTGGTCAAGTACCCTGTTTACGCTTATCCTTTATGATATTCTACCTCTGGAAGCTTTACAAAAAAGCTCTCCAACTCATTAGATGCAGCAGAAAGCATACCACTTTATGCTACTAAGGAGGCAAAAACCAAACCAGGAGAAAAAGGATTGGTTTCTACCAAAATAACCCTGAGTATACCATCTGAACTTCTTGCTACATATCATTAGTGTTGATGGAGTCGGTGGATTTGACCTAAGAGTTTTACCAGGAGTCCTTCATAGATTATCAGTGGCCTATTGAGCTAATATCTGTAAACCTAACTAATCAATATATCTTAAGAAGAGAAACCAAGGGATTAGGAAAGGGTAATTACTTCCATTTATGAAATTGCAATGTACTTTTTTTGGTACTCACCTTAATTTTGGCCTACTCACCAATAATACAATCTTTGCCATTCCTCAATTCCAAATATCTGATAATTTAAATCAGGAAGGACTTGAGAAGTGAATCAACTACTTTAGGATATCAAGATATTTTCTCCACGTCAGATGTTGACTATACTTACATTAAATACTGGACACATAGTATCAAAGTAAGAGATCTCACCCTTATATGATCAAAACCATATAGGAAGTTGAAGGTGAAGGAGCAATACATGAAGACTGGGATTAACATTTATTGAATAATAGCATATTTTTGCACTCCCAGAGTCTATAGTTGTCCCCCTTATTACTTATAAAGAAAAAGAACGGTGGTCATAGAATAGTGATAGATTACATTTTGTTAAACAGCCTCAATAAGAAGAACTGATATCCAATCTCACAAATTGACGATTCTCTGGCCTGACTCTACAGCTAAAATTACATATCTAAGTGGACTTCATCAGTGACTATTGGCAGATGTATCTGTCACCAGAGGACAAGAAAAATGCGCTTTGATATTCACAATAGGATTATTCAACCTACCCATCTCCCTCAGGGATTTTGCAACGCTCCCACCTCATTTTAATGGGCAATGGATCACATCATGAAAGCTCTTAAACTAATCTATGTGATCATATATATGGATAACATAACATTGTTCTCAAAAAGTTTACCAATTATTTGTACCATCTCAAGTCAGTTTTTCAATGATTAAGAGAAAACCATATCAAACTAAAGCTTGTGAAGTGTACCTTTTCCAGAAGGAACTAAAACTTCTAGGATATGCCATATCGTGGGAAGGAATCCAATTATTGTATGATAAAGTTGAAACTGATCCCAAGGTGCCTGCGCCAAAAAGCCTCATAGATATACATGTATTTTAAATGATGAGATATTACCATTAATTTATCTCTAATTTTGCTCAACTCAGTTAACCATTAATACGTTTGCTTGCAAAAACACCCCATTCATGGGGGAGTAGAGCAGAGAACTGCATCTGAGACTATGAAGGATTTGTTGAAGAGAAGATAGATTCTATGACATCAAAATTATGAAAAGCCATTCATCCTATTTATAGATGCCTCTGACTAAGCCCTAGGAACATACTCTCAAAACTGGATGATGAATGAATTGACCATCCGGTGTCTTAATATGACAAAATACTTTCAAAAGTTGAGCGAAATTATAACTTCACAGAGAAAGAGTTTTTAGATGTTGTCCTTGCGTTGAAACATTGTCAGCTCTTCTTGCAAGGTATAAACTTTATGGTTGTCACAGACCACACTTCTTTAGGTGGCTGCGAAACATAAATGATCTGACATGAAGATTAGCTATTGGGATTTCAAACTTCAGCAGTACAACATGAACATCAGCCATCAAGCTGGAATGAAGCATATGAATGTATATGGACTGACAAGATTGCCCTTACTACATTTAGACAATACCAAAACTAAACGATTACATGACCTACTCATAAAACCAGACACTTGGGAGGACGAAGATGACCACCTTAAAAGATGTTAAGAAGACATGCTCAAAATACAAAGTTATCTATGGGTTAATATACAAATAAATCAGAACTGACTGGCTACCTTTCTTGCGGAATTTGGAACAAACCAGTTATAATGGAAGCCCATAAATCATTAGGACATTAAAAGATCCAGAAAAACTTATGAATGGATCAAGGAATGATACTATTGAGAATAAATACTGGATTCTGTAGTGGAAGTCTTAGGCGCTTGCATAACTTGTAAAATCAAATGTCGCATAAGGTTAAGTACAAGTATCTGCCATTGACCCCCAAGCAGCCAAATTATACCATCAGTTTTAATGTTATAGGTCCACTTCCTGAATTCACAGGTGGAAATTGATACATCCTTGTATGGATCAAACTTTTTATATAGTGGGGCAAAGCAATTGCCATCCCCTCACAGACCACCCTGATTGCTACTAACTTTTTATATTAAAATATATTTACTGAGCATGGTTGCCCGCAGGTTTTACTATATGATAACGGAAATAACTTTATTTAAAGAGCTGTGAGAATTCTAGCTACAAGCATGAGAACTCAACAAATATTCTCAGCACCTACAACCCAACATATAACAAGAATGTAAAAATAGATGATGGAAGATTAGTTTCAATAATATGCAAGATGACTAGTGTTAACCCAATAAACTAAGACCAATATCTCCCAAGCGTGTTGCTAGCTTATAGGATAAGTTTTCATCATAACATCAAAATGTCACCCTTCAAGGTCTTATATAGAAGAGAACCTGGGATACTGTCTCTTTTATCTCACAAAATTACCTATGATAATACTGAGAAGCCTAAAAAGCGCTAAGAAGGTTAGCTCAAAAGATTGTTAACTTCAATCAGAGGCAATGACAAATTTAACCAAGACTTTATAAGGGAAGGACAAACAGCAAATGCATCTATCAAATCTTTACCCACTTTTAAGATTTCAGATTTAGTCTTATACTATCACAATCTCAATACGCCTGAAAAAAATTAGACTCTACATGGGATGAGCCATACACTTTAACCTACAAATGTGGGGATATATACTCAATTAAGTCATTTAAAAACTGGAGTAACTACCAACTGCATATATAGCAAACTCTTACATTAGTATTCCCCTTCCAATATTTTTAAAAAAGGGGTGATGTCAGATCTCAGATATCAGACATGATGAATAAATATTGAGCATTCAACTCTCATGTCAGAATTGACTCATAGAACCAAGAAGGGGTTAAAAATCCCATCAAGTAATCATATGGATAAATTGGTAGTTGGTAAGTTCCAATTCTAATGAGGAAAAATTATCTGACCAATTCAAGCCCAAGATACACCAAGATAAAAACCTACATAATTAAAATCAAGGATTTTCAGAATGTCAGGTGATCACTACACTAGATGGCGCTTGAAGCAGCAATCAAGATGGACCCACAAAAGGGTAAGAATCAAGGATCTGCCCAGCAATTGACCTAGGTGATACCAGGTCTCATCTGGATTAATACATTCAGTATAACTTTTTTCCCTACCAAAAAGATGCTAAAAGGCATTATACAATATGAAATGCATTGCCTGACCAAGAGCTCTCATCCAAGTTTCTTTTTTATTAATTTATTAATTCTTTTCCTTAACGTGTTTATGTTGCTTAATGTGACCTATAAAAACCCTATCATATACTCTAATAAAATTATGTCATTATTTCTATATTTATTATTGGTACTTGAATTCAATAGGTGCCTTTTTCCATAATTACCATAGGACAGATATCTATAGTTGATGAAACCAAGCGTGACTTGGCACCACAAAAATAAACAATAAACTTGTCGTGAGTCTTAGACTGCTTCAAATATAACTGTTGGGCTTCTAGGCATAGCACAATTGAGCTCAAAAATGGAAGCCTATCAAGGCCAAGACGTGCCAGGTGTTTATATGTTGTCAGCCTCTGTCACCTGGCAGCTTCACATTAATGCAACTGAAAGGTGCATAATAGACCCTATAATACATGTAGGTTGAGGGTTTGTGAGTGTTCACATCAATAAAGCCTCTGGTCATTTGTGCCTGCTGAAAAAATGGGCTAATGCCCTTATGGCATCCTAAAGTCCCTTTTGAAGAGGGTTGCAGCACCCAAAGATCATGTCTGGATCCACTTCATCTTTGTTGCAACATCTTGATTGTGATGCACAAATGCCATTACAGCTTTCTGGAACTTGCGGTTTCTCCATGCACTAACTACATGATTAATAAATTTAAATAAATTTAAATACATGACTCCCAGGTGAGAGCTCATATATATGCAAATATATAATAATTTTTAAAATAAATGATAATATAGGAGATGAAAGGAGAAAATAGTATTCTCAACTTGATAGGTAGCCCAGCAAGAGCTGCGAAATTTTTCAAGCTAGGTGTAAGAGGCTAGCAAATGCCAGAATCTCAGAAACAAACAAGCTAGTGAATTGGAAGCAGAATTTTTAGAAATAATAACAGAAAATATAATTTTTATGAGATTATCCAAATAGCATCAACTTGACAATTAGGTCTTGTTGTAATATATGGTTTTGCAAAAGTTGAGTGGAGGATTTTCTATGTCCTGACCTTAGAAAATTCATGAACGATTACCATTCATTACATAATCCTCTCAAAATCAGGAATCCTGATGCATACAAACCATAGTTGATTAGGTGGGGAATCACAAACAAGCAATTTACAATGGGTGACTTTGTGGAAGGGTAGCTTGAAGGGAATCAATTGAGAATCTAGAGGCCCCAGAAAGTGTCAACAATTTACCTGGAGGTCTCTTGGTGGGTAACATCCTCAACTGCCAGAAGATTAATGTCCATACTAAATTCCTATCCTCCTTGATAAAGTCCCACAAAGAGTAAAAAAGATCTGAATTATGGTTATCCTTGGGAGATTGCCACAGGATCTTCTTTCAGGCTTCCTGGTAAGCACAACTCAACAAGAAAAAGATGAATTAAAATAATGTAACGGACAAAGTTCCCAAGACCTTGATTAACTTTTAACAAATTGAAAGCTTAAACCAGAAGAGATTCACCAAATGTCTAGCAAAGTAGGTAAACATCAAATCCCCAAAAAGTACATAAACATACCAAAAAGGTAGGTTTGGATCCACCAAGGTTGGGTATCCCAATTATTACTACATGCATATGGATAATAAGCACAAATTATACCACAACATGAAAGGTGAGCCAGCATTCATACGCATTGACCTCTGTCACCTGGCAGGATTCACAGGGTGCGCTCAAATGGCGCATAATCAACCCTGAATTTAAATGTAGGCTGAGGTATGACTGGAGTTCACATCATAACAACCTCTGATCATCAATACCTGCCACGCAAAATGAGCCATTGTCCTTGCAGCGTCCTAAGGTCCCTTTTGGAGAGGGTTACAGGCACCTAAAGATCATAAGTGGCTCCAGTTCATCCTTTTGCAACATCTAGATTGTGATGCGCAAATTTCATTGTGGCGTTCTAAGACTTGGATTTTTTTCTATGCACAAACTGCATATTAATAAATCAAATAAATAAATTTAAAGATATGACTCCCAGATGGGAGCTCAGATATATGAAAATGTGCTTTTATCTGTGGATAAATGATAATTTCAGGAGATGAATAGAGGAACATATCCTCAAATGATAGATAGTAGCATAGAAGAGTACAAGAACTTTTATAATTTAAGTGTAGGAGACTGACAAATGGCAGCATTCCAGAAAACCACTAGCTGATGGATTAGGAGCCTATATTTTAGAAAATCTGACAGAAGATTCGATTTTATATTGAGACTATTTTAAATAGCATCAACTTGACAATTAAGTCTTGTTGGAATATAAGGGATTGAAACTGTCGGCGTAGAGGATTTTTGAAGTCCTAACCTTAAATAGATCCATTTATAGTTGGCGATTGTTACACTGGAGCTCAGCCAACTACTACTGACCGGCAAAAATGCATCCTATAGCAAACTTGGCTCCTCAAAGAGCCCCAAACCACCCACACTTCCCAGCTTGAACGGATCTTTTGCAGTGCTAATGGATTTAAATATGGACTCTAACTCATCAAATGAGGGCAAAGATGCACAGGTCACTGATGAGCACCCTCAGTATCTTCCCCCACAATTAAGTGGAATCAGAATCCTAGACTGGCTTACCAGATCCTCCACCCCCACCTTCTCCTTCTCTTCAAATATCTTGGCGCACTAATAGAATTACTGCACAAAGTCAAGCCAAAGGACTTAAAACTAGCGACCTTACAGCTGCAAGTTTAAGCTCTGGCAACCACATGAGATGTGGAGGGAACAGATATGAGTCCCCGCAGCAGCACCCCTTGCCCTGCAATCCATCAATGCAAATGGGCTGAAGGATTAAAAGTTGAAATTCTCCTCTTATTCATCTTCAGATCAGCGCATATTGATATTGCTGCTGTCCAGGAGCCCTTTATCCTCCTCCACAAACATAATTCATGGAATAAACAGTTTTTAAGGCAACGACTTAAAAACAGCCCATGTCACCCTTATTGCTTAAAATTTTCAGGGTAAACTCACATTTTTCATAACATCTTGTGGCTGCCTCATATTGGCCATAATAACCACTCCCAAATTCTCTTTCTTTGCTTCAAGCATCTATCTGCCTAGTACTGAACAAAACTGTCTTCTGGAAGAGCTTTTACAACTGAATATCCCTTGGAACATTATCCTTATGGAGAAATTTGACACCATTATAAAGCAGCGTTGTGACTCATATCCCCCTGCAATAATATAGCACCTTCAATTTAGATGCCTCTAGGACTTCCTTCGCTTGAGTGGCTTTACAGATGAACTACCAACCTCCGTGTCTGTACTTGGTTTTATGAATAGATTCTAGTATGACAGAGGGAAATTAAGTCAGCGTTGCATATCATTTTGGCACTGATTTGCCCCCTTCTAGTTGACCGCATATGATCTCATTTTTCTCACAGCAATAATCCGAGCAATTAGAGGTCACATGCTTTTATCCTCACAAACATGCTAAGAACGTCATGAAGATTTGTTCAAAGGTTGTCTCACACTTCTTGAAACCTTTTTGCTTAGGAAAACTGTCTGCAACTATCCTGGACAACCTCACCTCCCCACCACCCCACCTTACTAAACCCATCTCTAGTTGGGCGGCAAACAAAGCGGTAATCACCCATGCTTCTTATATCTTTGCCAAAGCCTAGATGACTGTGGCACGCGCCAGAGTCAAAAGGGCTGAAGCCAGAATATGAACCTTGAGAGAAAAGCCAAGCCTTCTACCTGTCCCAGTTGGCTAAATGACTGGAAGTCGCACAAGAAGTCCTTTGTTTAGAACTCAATATGCAGGAAGATAAGGCAGCCAATTTCCTGTCATCCCACTATTATTCCCAGTTGGAACTTCCCACCCATTTCTTCTATCAGAATCAAAAATCCCAGATAACATCTGAGGAAATCACTGCATTAAAGATAAGCATTACTACATTAAGTAGTGAAATAATCACGCAGAAGCTACACCGCTTTTACTCCAAACTTTTACATGATAACCAAGTGAACCTATCAGACATTCAAGACTTTCTGTGGTTGACGTCAGAGCCACCCACTGACTCACTGGCTGACGAAGCTCTCTTACTAAAATTTTCTGTCAGGAAGAAAATGAGTTCCTCTTTCAGTCTCCGCAGCTTAGAGACCATGGCCCTGATGGCATACCCTGAGATGAACCTTCTAGAAAAATTAGTGATAGCTAAAGCCCTATGAAACCTCTTTAAGGCACTCATGGAAGAATAAATGAGGTCCTTCCTGACTCAAGAGGCTTAATTGCAACCCTTATTCATGAAAAAGTCAATGAGAACCTGACCAACTATACCTATAGACCTGTTTAAATTGGGCCACAAGCTTTATCAAAAAGTTTTTGGTCATCTACATCACTTTATGGGTGTCACTTCACCCCAAGCCTTACCAACATGGTTTTACTTCAGTGAGTTGCTATGGGATGACTATAATGACCTCTACGAGACTTTAAAATCTAACTCAAACAGGACAAATGGCTCAGTGGCTCTTCTAGACATGGAGAAGGCTTATGATCATGTTTCTTGTAAGTAAATTAATGTTTCCTTAGCCAGCTTCCAACTCCCCTGCAGCTAGCGCTAAATCTTGGCACTCTATGACCAACTCCTCATCAGGTTCTGGCAGCAAAGGGCTTTACAATGGCAGTAGAACTTGGGCAAGGTCTATTAAAAGAGGTCCCCTGAGCCTGAGCCTTTTTTGATAACTCTTCGACCCTTCTTGGACTCCTTGCAGTATAATATGACAGGGATATAAGTTACAGAGAAGGCCCCACCCATACCTTGGCATTTATGTATGACAATGCCTTCACGTTTGGATGCCCTGAGGATATCACCCTCGCAGCTGTGACACTTGAGAGGTAAACTAAGGCGTCCAACGCCAAGGTCAACACCTCAAAGACAACAATAATACAGGTGTCTTCATACCTTGCCCCCACCATTTAATCTTGAACCTATTTGTGGCGCCTTCCGTCACTTGTGTGTCCTGATCAACTATCAAGAAGACACGCTGAAAGACAATAAGGACTTGATCTGGAGGCTGTGAGCTCATGGATCATCAATTGGAACTGGAAGAACATAACCCCTAGGAGCAGGCCCTTATGGTAAACGTGTTTCTCCTCTTCAAAGTTTGGTTCTTTGTGCACATATGTCAATTCTCAGGTGCATTTTATATGCGGCTCAATTTGCTCTCCTGCTGATGGATCTAGTGCTGAAACCATATTCCAACCACACTGTTTATTATTGCTCAACCCCACGATGCAGGAGCCTTGGGCTTCTGGATACCTGCTGTTAATTTTTTGGTGTAATGGTTTGATTCAAACGATCTGGTTTCACAGGGTATTAGCCACTGAGCAACTGAATTGGATGATATGGGGATTGCAAACTCTAATAAAAACCAATAAATAATATATGGAGCAATCACCCTGATTGACACTTTATATTCTAATAAACGCAGACTTATATGCCAACCACTAAAAAACCTCTTCCTCTCAATCTTCCACTCAACTCTTATATCAGTATTCCAAGATGAATGCATCCTCTAATTAGTAATCTCCTATTCATTCCATTTTTAAGAGTTTTCTTCTATCTCGAGGTTTTGGCAGAATTCCTTAAATTCCAAAAACTATCAATGCTTCAATCAATTCCCTTTATATCCATACAACTTTTCAGTTCAATCTCCAGACTTACCTCAAATCTAATTTCTGATCCGCCAAAATGTATAACTTATTATCCTGTTATATAAACTTCTCTACATTACCCACCTTTGACTGGATAATATGCTCCTATTGCTTATATGCTTGAAGGAATTTCACATGAACTCAGTTGATAATCTGACCACCTGTGGGTTCCTTAATGGTGTAGGCATCCATACCAGTCTTCTCAATTACCTCAAATGGCCCAGCCCAGATGTTAGCGAGCTTGTTTTTACGCCCAAATTTGTGTTGGTCATGGAACAAGACATGATCTCCTACAGCAAATAGTAAAAGTCCACAATGTCTCTTCTGGTCAGCCACATGATCATGAATTTTCTTAGCCAAACTGGTAGAATAGGCTTCCATTTGTAACTTGATCAGCTTTTCTGTTAGATTCATCAAATATTGCTGTGGTTCCACACTGCCAGTGTCCTCTATAAACGAGTAAAGCAGGGCAGATAGAGTCGGATGTCTACCATAGAGAAGTTAGAAGGGACTCTTGCTGGTGGATGGGTGGTACCTGATATTATATGCAAACACAGCTGTGGGTAGAAGGGTATATATTCCAAAGGTCAATCTTTCACCAGCTTATAAAATATGTTCACTAACGTTCCGTTGACTCATTCCACCATTCTATTTGATTCTAAATGGTAGGGTGTAGTCAAAATCCTGCAGATCGCCATCAACTCGTTCAACTTGGGCAAGATTTGTGAGGTGAAATTGGTTCCATTGTCTATTAAAATGAAATGTGGGCAGCCATGTCAATGTATAATTCACTCCATAATAAAACTGGCAGTAGTGACCGCTCACAAATTACTAATCGCCCTGGCTTCCACCCATCTCGTCAAATGATCAATTGCTACAATTATATACTTAGATCAGTTTTCTACAGTTGGTAGAGGTCCCACTACATCAAGGGAAACGGTGTGCCAGGTGAACTGAAGCTTAAACAGCTGGTATGTGGTCTTCTTGTGGAAAGGCTTTTCCACTTGACACTGATGACAACAGCTTACCATTTCCAGTACATCTTAATGCATGCTTTCCTAATAGTAGTGGGGTCACAAATACTCTGATGTTTTCCACAATCCTCCATGTCTTACCACCCAATATGCATCTATAATAATTGCAGGTCTAGCAGAAGGTTTAGGGAAGCTCAGCGTCAAGTCCCCAATCTGCTTATATAGTTCATATTGCATAGGAAGGTATCCTGCCTAAGCCCATTATCGGGATTTTCCCTGTGTTAGGTGTAAGCCTTGTCCAGGGGAAGGATCGACATCCCCCTTCAAGGGGTGTGAATCCTCACTGGCTTATTAGATTCGATAATAAGAGTCAAATCTACCAGTATATCAACTTTGGGGCTTGGTATAAATTACCCTAAATTTGAAGAAATGGTACAATCCCATACCCTGGGACATGTGACCTGGGATCTCACCTGACCTGGTCACATGGGTGGCTTGATCCAAGTAAGGGTCAGAATAGTGGGCAATCCAGAAGGCCAGGAGAAACCCTACTTGGACAGGGCCACGACAATCCTAGAGCCATGTGTCCCCTAATACTCTATAAATATCCCTATTTTTTATTCTAATAAAACACTTTTGTTCATAAGATCTATTTTATCTTATATTTTATTAAGTTTAAATTACTCAAATGAACGGAGTATCATCCATTGTCACATCTGGAGCCGCCCCTGTCCTCTTGGCTGACGCCAGCCCTTTGCAGTCAGCATACTTGTTGGGTTCCCCTGCATTAGCACCAGCAAGCGCATCTTGGGGAAACCTGACACCCATCTTGAACTTTAATCACTTGCGGCAGATCATCATGGTATTTGTCCACCACCATCTTCTCATGCATAATGTTGGCCAAATTTGCCGTAATAGCAACCATTTGTATTCATGAAAGACAATTTGTATTTTGATGTTTTGCTCCCAGCCAGTGTACAATCTCGAAATTGTATGCATGGAGCTTCAATGCCCATCATGCAAGCCATCCTTCTGGTTCATGGAGATTTTGCAGCCATCGCAAGGAAGCATGATCCATTACCACTTGTAACTTCACCCCGTGGAGGTATACTCTAAAGTATATATACATAAATTTACTGCTAAACACAATCTTTCAGTCATAGTGTAATTCCATTCATGACAGTTTAAGCTTTGGTTAAAAAATGCAACAGTGTGCTCTACGCCATTATCATTCTTCAAAAGAAATACTGCCCCTACGGCGGAGAGTGATGCATCCATTTGTACTAATTGTTTTTCAAAATTGGGGTATTGAAAATGGGTGCACTCACCAATATGGTTTGTGATATATCAAAAGCCTTTTGACATCATTCTGTCCAGTCGAAAGTGGCATTTTTCTTCAACAACTCAAAGAGCGGTGCCCCATTACAACTGAAGTTAGGAATGAACTACTGGTAGTAACTGACCATCCCCAAGGACACTTGGATATCACGTTTATTACCTGGGCAGGTCATCTTGCTTACTGCTTCCACCTTTTCCAGCTGAGGGTTTTGCTCTTTTAAGTCCACTATGAACCCAAAGTATTTTAATTGCTCTTTGAAAAAGTGACACTTATGAGGCTTGTTTTCATATCAGCATCAGTGAGTCAGTGGAACACTTACAGATGGTCAAGATGCTCTGTAAATGTTTGATAGAACATGTTTATCATCGAGGTAAACTAAGATGCAAGACAGCTTCTTTTTTTAGCACTAGTGGTGCCCAACCCAAAAGGGGGAGCTGCCACACATCGATGCAAGACAGCTTCAATTCACCTAAAATCGTATCCATAGCACGCTGGAACGTAGCCAGGGCGTTGCACAAACCCTGTGGCATACATGTAGGATGGAATAATCCCTTTGAAGTGATTATAGAACATTTCTCTTGTTCCGCCAATGGCAATTTGATCTGCCAATAATCTGATATCAAATCCTATGGTATAAAAATAATTAGCCCCTCCCAGTAGATCTAACGCGTCATCAATCTGCAGAAGGGGTAGGAATCTTTCTTTGTACGCTATTGAGCTTTTAATAGTCAATGACCACCCAGTTTGTGCCATCTTTTTCTTTACAATAAGAACCAGCAATGCCCACGGACGCTTTGACAGCTCCAGCATTCCTTGTTCAATCAATTTATCTACCTCATTGGAGACAACCTCTTCCACCTCCTTTGAGCACTGAATAGGCTGCAATCGAATGGGAGGGTGATCCCCCATATCTATCTGATGCACCACCCCTTGGGCACACACCAAATCATGATTGTCAGATGCAAGGATCTCAGTATCTTTCAAAATAAAGCTATCACCTTATTTTTCTGTTCCACTGACAATCCAGTTAGCGCTTCCTGCAGAATCACTGTCATTATGCTAAGAGATGAATTTGTCAGTAGGCTGAGGTACACTACAATCTGAAATCATGAACACAATGAACCTCATCAATAGGGGCCAATTGTAGATAAGCCACCACTTGGTGCCTTTGGATCATCAACTCATTCTGTAGGTTTGCTAGCAGTATCTTCACTTCAACATTTCCTGGTAACAGTAGTCCTGGAGCCACATGGGGTTAAAGCTGTGATAGCTGGTAGGGCCTCACAATTTCCCCATATAGCCCTTCAGGGACGTCTATTTTGAGCTCATTTCCTATTATGCACTGGTGCCCAGAAGGTAGGCTCAAAGCGCTCGCTGCTCCTAGAAGAATACCTTTATACTTATAGATCTGGTTGGGGAGGACTATGGTTCTCTGCTTCATTTGCCAATATTATACAGGAATCTTCCCATCACTATATGCCAAATTGATTTGGCTGGAGTGGAATCAATCCATTGGGATTCCGCTAGAGGTAAAGTAAATGAGAATCTGTTGTCCCCAAATACTAATGGTTTTTCTGCCATATTGACCATGGCTCCAAATCTCATCATGAATGCAGCACCTATCAGCATATCATAGTTAAGATTTGGTAGAACCACTGCTGGAGAGGAAGCCCTAACTGAATCAAATTGCAAAGGCAAAGCGCTGTAAGCTCCTTCAGACACAGTGCTTTGTGTCCCCTGAGGTCCTATATACTACTATGTGATCCACATCCAGCTTCAGCTGAAGCCTAGCCACAAGCTTGGTAGAAATTATATTAACTGGGGCACCAGTATCTATAATAGCTCGGATTTTTGTGTTCTGAACAAAAATGTCACAGTAGTGCACTCTAAATAAGAAGAACCATTGGTGATTATTATGTGAACGTCCAAAGGCTTTTTGTTACCAAGTAAGGAGGATATGACCATATTGACATGAGGATACTACTAAGCGATTTTTTTGATTGTAATAGCTACGCTAACCCCACTATGGAGGTGACGTCTGTTGAGGGTCCCACGTTACTTATGCCATTTTGTTCCAGGATCTGCCATGCATACAGCTTCTGCACATCACAGCGGAACTCAGAGCTTGAGGGGGAATAATCACTACCTTGAGTGGAGCCTGAGGTATCTGACAAAAGCTGTTGGTATAACAAGTTGATAAACTGAGTTCCAAGTCCAACGTGAAGAGACCCTTGAGACTCATTAGGAACAATGAAATCTGAATTAGTGGAGGTGGAGCGTCCCAACTATACTCCACTTATACTTTTCCCTACTCAATCATTCCAGATGGCACCACATACACCTGCTGGTTGCCTGAGCAATTAACCGCATAATGTCTTTATGTCCACATGAGAAGAAAGCATTCATAAAGGGCTCACATCTATTTTTTGCAGTGGAAGAATTGGGTCAGAAGTTTAACTGAAGTATTTAAAGGTCAGGGACAAGGCAGCAGAGAGTATATAGGGCAAAAAGGATCCGCTGATATATAAAGTGGACAAATAGTTCCCAACGGCTTATAACTCAGTTGTTACTGTCCATATCCAGAGGAGTATACTGCGGAAAAAGCAGGGGCCTTCCTCTCTACATTGGTAGTGCTGAATGTGGCAGAGAAATGATGTAAAGCATTCATGATTCGAATATGACCCACATCTTTGTCCAGAACGTGAGACATAGCATTATGCAATTCATGGTATGGTTTGACTGCTGCCATCATCACTATGACTACATCCTTGGTGGATAAAATGTTGGCTCCTATTAACACATGCACTTCCACCTAGAATCGCTTAGCAAACTCCAACAGGGACTCGTTTCATTGGAACTGTAAAGCCAGGAAGTTGGCCTTCCATTAAGCCATCTTAGCCACGCCCCCTAACAGCTGGAGAACAGTCGCTTCTACCTCTTGATAAGATACTGAACTATTTTGGAGGTAACAGGTGACTTGATTGGTGCTCTCCACATTCAAAGCGGACAGCAACTGCTTCACTTTCTGCAAATCCAAGGCCCCTTCCAAGGCAAATATGAATATTTTAAAAACTGTGCATATTCCCATCGTGACTGAAGGGAAGTAACTTCTCAATCCAAACATTTTTGCTTTGCTCCGGGCTTGGCCATGAGGAACAGCCAAATTAAATTCCTAATGACTGGGGGAAACATCATCTTGTGACTATCATAGGGATGAGCAGATGGAGGCGAATCCACTAAATTGGACTCAGAAGAAGTTGGGATGTGAAGAGGGTCTGCCGCGACCACCTGGGACATTCACTGACCAATCCATAGCATTCTTCTCCCAACTCACTGCTGACTGCACCTTTTACCCTGTTCCATATTGTTCAGAAAAATGTTTGTCAATTATCCATTCCGCTTTATCTGAGTAACACCAACACTGGATCTCTTGTAACTCCTGTTGAAGTGTCTCATACTGATTTTGCAACTTGTGATGGAATTTTCATTCAGAGTCCAGATTACGCTCCACTGCCAATAGATGTGAGAGAACTTCCTCCACTCTGCTTTGCATTCTTGCATGCTGCTGGCCAGTGTCATGAGCTTGCCAATTGGCTTCATCTAATTGATTAACGAGGGCAACTTGCTCTCACACCAGCTCCTCGTTGGCCTGTAAAAGGGTATCCAACCGCACTCACATATCCACATACTCTACCATCTCTATGAACAGAAGAGTCTTGGCTCAACTGCGTTCAGCTTGACAAATGATTTCCAATTGTGTAACCCAACTTACCAACTGGCAATATTCAGAGGACGCTGACAAGGAGATGAGCGCGTTGCCAGCCATATGCTGATTACTCCACTTGATGTGAAGTTGACTGAATTCAGCTGCCACAGAGTCAATATGATCCATTATATGCCGCTCTGTCAGGGTTACCCTTTCCCTAATCTGAGCTAACATGGCCTTAAATGCTTCCACCCATTCCAAAAGGTCTGTCATAAAACGCTTGGTGTTGCTTTCCAATGTGGTTATGTCTTGAATCCATTATTCTGATAAACTGCACCAACAAACAGTTACCTTATCACTTAAGGTAAATCCTAATTCAACTGTAGAGCTAAAACGTCCAACAGACGGCGGAAATCTCCAACACAGTGGTCCACCTGTACCAGCGCCCCCTGAACTTCCGAAAAAGAGTGCTCAAGATGGTCAATTAGAAGGAGAGTATCATTCTGCTGCGCTTGAACAAAACGCATGACGTCCCCAATCTCAATATTGTGGTGGGCCAGCACACACAGTAGCTGACAGATCGATGGATTTACATATGCAGTAGGTATTCTTCAGCTCTATGGGTACTAAGCTGATGAGACAACCCCATGGTAGTTGCATCAAGATAGGACATATAAAACGTGTAGCAGGTTTCTTGGTCTTTTTGATTGTAGAATAAACTCAAAACATGCTCCCCCACCTCATCTTTATAGAGTTGATAACCCCCAAAAGCCATTCTATAATGCTCCGCAGCTGCTGGGGGTCACATTTATAGAGGGACCTTGTTGATCCGCTGATAACTCAGGACAATTTGCTAGCTGCAAATAGATCATAGCATTTTCATCACCCAACACTATCACTGTGAAAGTGCCAGTTCACTGCTGGATGCTTCCCTAGCTTCCTCAGCATATTAAGCATAAATCTGATCAGGTTTTTATGTAATGAGTGAGGGTTCGCCATTTTGCCCTAGTACCAATAAGCTACAGTTGACCAGTGGCCCCCTGTAGTGATAACCACTGTTAATTTTTCAGCGTAACAGTTTGATTCCGATGAGCTTGTTACACATGGTATTAGCCACTTAGCAACCAAATCAGATGATATGGGGATCACCAACTCTTATAAAAACTGATATATAATATATGGAGCAATCACCCTAATTGACACTTTATTATATTCTAATAAACGCAGACTTATATGTCAACCACTAAAAACCTCTCCCTCTCAATCTTCTACTCAACTCTGATCTCAGTATTCCAAGCTGAATGCATTCTCTACTTAGTAATCTCCTATTCATTCCATTTTTAAGAGTTTTCTTCTATCTCAAGGTTTTGGCAGAATTCCTTAAATTCAAAAACTATCAATGCTTCAATCAATTCCCTTTATATCTATATAACTTTTCAGTTCAATATTGAGACTTGTCTCAAATATAATTTCTGATCCTCCAAAATGTATAGCTTATTATACAGTCATATCAACTTTTTGACACCCACTCTCATGACAGCACAATCTACCTGAAGCTTCTAAGGCTGACTATCTGCTAGTCACGATTACTATTCCCTAATGATTGCCAGCCCTCTTACAAGCTATGCCATCATCTTTGGGTCTCTATATAGCATTATTGACCGCTTAGTGAAGAAGGCTTTTGACCAATCAGGATATAGCCTGAAACCTTCATCTTCCACATACTGGAACCAGGCCCTACTTGCCCTAAGATTAGTAAGCGCAAAGATATACCACGCCTTCATATACAGAAGGGATGGCCCCAGCCTCAGACCCATCACCACAACATTAGCATAATGGACAGGCTGTCTTAACTAAGCTCAACCCTCAGGTCAGACCTCTCATCTGCCCACGCCTTCTTGAATTCCTCTTTTCCTTTGTAAAAATCAACCTCAAGAGGCTCTGGAAGGACGTATACCACCCCATTCTGCCAGTATGGGTCCAACACCTTATGTTGGGTACTCAATTGTTCATATAGGACGGGGGATTAAACTGGCCCTAACTTTCAGCACAAAGGCCCCCACTGTTTGGAGCCTATTGACTTACACCATCAATGTTTTTACCTTTCCAGGTGTCACTAAGTTCTGAAAAAAGTCCCCGTGCTCCTCTGAGCTCAGTCCTGGGCTGGACACCCTGCTCAAATCATGTTCTTTAAGAAGACTCTTCCCTGCTGCCCCAATCACTCTGAGTCATTGCAAATGCCATGGTGTTAAAATTTAAGGGCTTCATTGATAATTCAAAAATGGTAACCCCTAATTGATAACTGATCAGGTTTGGTTTGTGCACTCTTTGCATTGTTTGATAGTATATGATATTTGATTGATAATAGTATGAAGATTATTATCCATAGTTAACTTTTCTCTCTTGTTGCAATCACTTTTGCGACTTATTCAATTCAAGTCTGAATTTAGTTTGATAATCTCACAGAGGAGATTAGTCTGCGCCCATGTCAGGGAGCAGTTGGGCAAGTAAGGTAAGAGGCAAAGGTGGTAGGCCCGCGACCTCCAACGTTTGGAAACGCCCCAGAGAAACTGGCGGAATAGAAAAAAATAATAAAAAACTGGCAGTCACTATTTTCCCAGAAATTCTCACTTGGCAGGCGCGTTATAACCAGTACATCAACACGCTGCACTATCGACCACTCTCATCGGTGGAATACAGAGTCTGGGTGTTCCTGGATATCCAACAAACAGCTTTGTGGGAAAAATTTTGTGGAGATGTGCACACTTTTTTCCCAACTGTGGTGTACATCGCACCTCACTCCATGTAATGCATATGGCTGGATCTCGGTTTAAAAAACAAGGATGCAGCAGATGAAGCTGCTGTGGTGCGCGTAGTGATCAACCTCCCCAAAGGGCAATGAGTCATCAAAACCAAGTGCACCAGATGGACAAAATCCAACCAAATTTTCCTCACGTTCGACTTTTTGCCCACTACAGTCAAGTGTGCCATTCTGGAGCAGCACCTGAAAGAGGGTCTCACCATATATGGCGAAATACAATCATTTGAGATGCAACGCTTTACGCTGATGCCACACCTGTGCACCAGAAAAGCCATCACAGTTCTGACCCCAACCGAGGATATTGCAAAGGACCTAACAGATCCTGCACTCCACATATATCAATATTGAAGGGCATACCACCCACCCTTTCTGGGTAACTGTGGACAGCGCGCCCCCCATCTGAACCCACTGTGATGCGTTCAGCCATAAGGCGCACGCATGCCCCACCAAGGAGGGCATCACATTCCAAGAGCACCCCTCAGCGGCCATGGCCAGTGGGTAGGCGCACTACGAACCAACTGCAAGCACCAAAGAGGCTTTCCTGTGGGGAGCACAAGGCTGCTACCTACTAGTAAAGCCTGTCTCCCCTCAAGAACAAAAAAGGCCAAACAGGCCCGCAGGGCTGCAGCCAAGGAAGCGGCCAAAATCGCCTCCACTATCCCACACTCCCAACGCCAGGAAGACATTGAAACCTTTGCGGTGGAAGCAACTCAGGAATCTCTCAACCAATCAGATTGGGAGGCCCATGCCAATTGGGCCACCCAATCTGAGGATTTAATGGGTGACTCAATCTCACCAAACCTGTGCAACCAAGCGCCAATTGAAACCAACTTGGTCCCCAACATACCTGAAATTTTTTTTTTGACCCAAACAACGGTGCACCAAACTCATCTGCACTGCAGAAAATCCATTTGACAGCGGGGAAACAAAAAGTGAAGGCAAAGGCCAACGCGAACCTGTCTGCCAAAATTAACAAATATACTGATAGCATTGCTGTAAACACCTGCGCCGCTGTGAAGGCCCATGGGGATCCAGAGGAGGCTGGTGGGCCCGGGTGCCCACCCCCTTGCACCTAAGGTGCAAAGGGGAAGCCTTCACTTTAGGGATATTGAATATTTCTGGACATAAGGCCTCGCCATCCCAGGCTAGGAAACTGAGTTTTTTACAAGAAAATTTACCTGTGGACATCCTGGCCATCCAGGAATCCCACTGCCCACAAGGTTCCGAGGATGCTTGGAAAACCATGCTCCTCCCTTCCCTATCCTTCTGGTCAGAGCACTGTGGGGTGCTAATTCAGAAAAGCAATTTTTTTAAATTTTTATCATCTGAATCCTTCCTTAATGGCTGAGTCCTTGTTGTTACATTTTTGTGGGCTGACGTGGTGCACACAATTGTCAACATTTATGCCCCAACCTGAGCATGAGAGCGTCGGGAATTTTTCTCATTGGTCAAAACCCTTCCATTACCACCAGACCCTTTTGTAGTTGGCAATATGAACTGTTGGCTAAACACAATCACGGACCGTTGGCCTTCCTCATCCCACACCCCCCAGGGTCATGTAGAACTTCGCATTCTAAAGGCCACCCTTGGGTTGCTAGACGCACTGCTGCAGCATGCTCCACTACTCGAGAACATGATGCGCCCCCACATTCATGATGGCCAACTAAGGTCCATGTCCCGCATAGACCTTATCCTTGCACCAGTGAAATTTCGATCTCATATTTATCACTTCCACACATCAAAATTCAATCTTTCTGACCACCGGCTGGTCTTGATAACCTACCACTTACCCATCACAGTGGCTAAGGCACCACATTGGTGCAAACTCCGCCCACCTGAAATTGTGTCGCCAGGATTTCCCACTTGGGTGGAATTAGCGACCTCAGCAAAATAGTTTATTGCACCATTTTGTGCAGACCCAATTTCCACATGGGCAGCCTTCAAAGAGGATACCATCCGCCACGCTCGCCACCTATCATCCTGATGCTCATGAGCTACATCGGCCATCATCTCGCATGCTCTGGCAGAGTTGGCACACCTGGAGTCCAACTTTCCAGCCATGGGCTACAGCCCTGCTTGGGGTAGGAAGTGGGCCAAAGCAGCCACCCGCCTCAATGCACTTAAAAGCAACACAAACATTGAGTTTGTGTTCAGTACAGGGCCAAACACATTACAGAGGGCGGCACATGCTCCACTTCTTTTTTTAAAAATTCTTTGCACCGCGCCAGAGCGTGGCCTGTACACAGGTGCGGAGGTCGGATAATTCTGTCACAGATAACAAGAGGTGGCGATTGAAATACAAAAATATTACTCCAAATTGTACCAATCTGATCCAATTCAGCTGGCCAAAATGATGAAATTTCTCGACAGCACTCACATCTGCATCATTTCCCAATACCCAGAGTTAATGAATTTAATTACTCCAAATGAACTCTGGTCCTCAATCTGCGGTGCACCAAATTTTAAATGCCAAGACCCTGATGGCATTCTGTATGAATTTCCATAAAAAGTACTTCAAATATATATCCCCACTGTTGCTTGCCTCTCTTAACCAGAGCCTTTTGGAAACGCGCCTCCTACCAGGAGGGAAAGAGGCCTTCACCATTACACTCTTCAAGAAAGGGGATAAGCTAGACCTAGCCAACTGGTGCCCCATTTCTTTAACTAAAATGGATACAAAAATTTTAACAAAAATCATGGCTAACCGTTTAGGGACTGTAGCCTCTGCCATCATCTCCCCAGAACAATTCAGTTTCATACCCAGAAGGTCGATTTGGGACAATGTGCACTCTGTGGCTAATGCATGCCAGTCCAAGGCCTCTGGGGCACTTGTATTCTTGGACCAACAGAAGACCTATGATCGAGTAAACTGTGAATACCTCAGGGCCTGCCTCCACCAATTCCGCTTGCCCCCTCGCTTCATCAGCTGGGTGATGCTGCTTATGGAATCTGCAACAATGGCAGTGCGTGGCCCTAGCTTCCTCATGGAAGTAGTCCGCCCTCAAAGGGGCCTACACCAAGGGGACCCCCTTAGCCCACTCTTATACAACTTCAGCCTTGACCCACTACTTCGAAATGTGAATGCCCACCTCACTGAGGTCCATGCACCAGGCCAATCCCCAGTCAAGATGATGGCATTTGCAGATGATTGTGTGGTCAGGGTGTCTAATAATCAAGATGCACGCGCACTCGAAGCTCTCATTCAGGAGTATTCCCAGGTAAGTAATGCTGCACTGAACGCTTCCAAGACCAAAATCATCCTCCTTGGTCGGTATCAAACCTGCTGGTCTCCAGCGACCAGTGCCCAGCCTGGCCCATCTGCTTGCACATGTGCTCGCCTTCCCTGATCTCCCCACACCGCCCCACTGGTGCTCCCCTTTGTGCCACGCCCTACCATAGGGCCAGTCCGCCATCTGGGCGTGTGGGTGGAGGCAGGCAGGCATGCCTCAGCATTAATGGAAAGTCATATTCTAGACAATGTGACGAAGCGCATCGCCTCCCTCAGAGCCCACCCTACTTCCCTTACTGGCAGGGTTGTTTTAGCCAACTCTATGCTCCTCTCCAAAGTCTGGTTTGGAGCCCACGCCATCGCCTTCTCCCCAGGCTTTTTCAAATCTATGTATGCCCTTCTACAAGGGTGGCTATGGTCAGGCAGCCCACCGCCAGTGTGGCTTGAGGTAATGTTTGGCTCTCTTCGTCATGGTGGCATGGGCCTGATCAACTTTAAAGCCCATGCTGCCAAGATCCTGGGCCCCTGGATTGCGGCCATCACCGCCCCTACGCTCCCCTCCCAACACTGGTCCCGCGCAGCCCACTCCAACTTCTACCGCGCCTTGGGCCTTAACAATCCATCAAACCCTCACTAATTGATGAGATATCTGGCTTCCCACCCATCGGCCACAGGTCCTCAAGGTACTAAATCCCACTACAAACAAATCCTCCTCTCTATGAGGAGCACAGAGTGGAGAATTCGTATTAGTGGACAAACAGCCCAGAGAGGCCGCCCCTCTCCTCAGTTCACACAGGAGGTACAGGGGTTACCCATTCAAGATGGCTTGATCCCCACACGGCCCCAAGTCCTATCCAGGGTGGACTACCTGGACATGATGGACATTTTGTATTCCCTTGAGACCCAGAAGACTATTTGGAAATAAGCACACCACCCTATGTTGCAGCCTCAAATCCGCTCCCATGTGTGGCGCTGCCTGAGGTGGGTGTACCATACGGCTGAGCGCTCTGACACTTTACATTCATCCTGCGTCGTGTGTGGCCAGTATGGAACGCTGTTCCACCGCCTGGAGAAGTGCCCTACCTCTAAAGCGATATGGCGCGAAGATCAACGTCTGCTTGGCCAGGATCAAACACATCCCTTCAGTCTGTCAAGAGATATGTTTGCTATAGCCATGGTATCCCCTCTTCCATCCTCCCTCCGTGCTCTGGTGGTCACAATCACCATGTGGACTATCCACACAATTGTCTTGGATGCCATCGCAGGCTCCACCCCCACCCTCCCATACAAGCTGTCCACAGATTCTGGTCTCATTTGGTGGACCACTTCCAGGCGTGGATGTTTGGGTACCTCCCACCGCGTCGCCGTCAGCTGGTCTCCTCCTGGTTCCCAGTTTGGTTCATCAACTCGGACCCTTTCCTCCACACATGTTCAATTGTGGCTACGACCCCTTTACACGTTCCCTCCTCTTCCCCATAGTGGCGTTCCCGCTGGCAACAGGTGATAGCATCGCTTCTCTGGGGTGCCTTCACCATTACTAAGTTTCATTTTCTTTTGTGTTTACTTTCAGAAGTGTCTGTCCCCTGGTCAGCCTTCCCCGCGATAAACAAAACAAACTATTATCTGTAGTTGAATAGATAAACAGTTTTAGTTTAACGCTTGACCTGTATTTCTCCTCAAGAGACTCCTGATGTCTTCAGTAGGGTTTTATACCCTTATACCGCCTAACTCGATCCGCGCTCAGATCCTTAAGTTTATGGCCTTTCCTCAGTTGACCTGAAGTCAGCAGCAATTCCCGTTTCAGCTCAGCTTCTCATCTAAGGATCCTCAACCCTTACTCTTTATCCTTTTAAAGAGTCCTAAATTCAAGCACACAGCAATAATTTCCTGAAGATGAATAGAATTAAAACCAATAATGAATTCTGCTATTAACTTTTTTCAGTGTTTTCAGTATTTTTAATAAAGTGAGGTATCAGGGGATTTTCTAGAAGGAATTTGGCGCCCAACCCTTGGTTGGCGCCTCAGCTATGAAACGGCAGCCATCGCCATTAATTTCCTTTCATTGTATCATCAGTGATGGTTTCCCCATCTTGGTTAGGATTCCTTCATTGGACATCCTCTAGATCTAATATGGAAAGAATCAGAAGATGTGTCCCTAACATTTTTTACTTGATCCCAGAAAACAAACATATTTGGTGAGCAACCCGCTTAGGTAATGGGACTTGTTTATCATTATGGCAGGTCGTAAACCAACTGATTGATTTGCTAGTTGCAGGTGCATCACTCAACTCATGACTTACTTCTTAAATTCCCAATTTGTTGGTGATGAAACCAGACTGATCCCAATTGGTACACCTGATAGTTAATCATTGATCAACTATCATATGCCCTAATTTTGTTGACAACTCTGCCTGATAATATCTTAAGCACTCACCAAGATTGATCTCTGAAAGATCTGAACCAGGCGAATTACCTAAAATTTCAAGAACATTATTAGCCCAAAATTAAGTCGTCTGATATCCAATTCACTTTCCATAGGGAATTATACCTATCAACCCATGGCAATTTAAACAGAAGGAAAGGTGGTCAAAAATCTTAACACACTCCCCCTCTTGCATAGATTTCCAGTGAGAATAGGATTGAGATAGGAGAATACTGCCTCAGACACCAGATCAAATATTTCTTGGGTTCTAGCAGAGCACATTTGATCTGTACTCAACGCTGCTCAGGACTACCTTTGGCATGCAGTTCTCTTCCTCTTCCTCCTTGCTACCGCCTCCTCAGAGCCTGGTCCACATGAACCTCTGTCAAGCCATGCTGATCAATTTACTCATAATGATATTAATCCTGGGATCCAGTTTCCCCCCATCAGGGCATATGAACCGCTGTCATATTCAGGATTCTTGGTCTGGCGTCCTCAAATCTTGATCCTCCTCCTCATCCTTGACAGGAGGTCCTTGCCGTCAATGAATATTTTATGGCACAAAATTAATAATGCTCATTTATATTCACTCTTGTTATTTTCTTATAGTAACTTCTTGGCTCATATCATTTTTGATTCTTCTCTGTGGAGCTTATCTCATTAATTTTGAGACTAATTATTCATTATTAGAGCTTAATTGATCCCAAAGTGCATAATATCGACTATTATAAAAATTCTGACATCCCCCCTCTCATCCAGCTCATATGTCAAATTAGGACTCGTTACCAGCAGCTACTTGACAGCATGTCTGATAAAGATGTTCGGCTCTTCCAACTGATGAGTTGATCTGCACAATGGAACCACTTATAGGGTCCCCCTAGGACTCATAATCCCAGTCAAGTACCCATAGCCAGTACTTCTGTGGAATTACTGGAAACAGTATCAAACCCTGACGAAATCAGGTTAGCAATTGTCTCAAATGACTCATGATCAACCCTCCCTCTGTTGTCAATTCCCAAATTATATTTTGAAACTCTCATGGATTCAGCTCCACAGATACTCCTGCCATCATTGCTGAATCTCCTGAAGCAATACCCTCCACTATTGATTAATTGTTCCTCACCAGATCTGACTTGCTTCTGAAGTCCCTTTTCAGACTCAGCAGCTTTATAAATTAGATGTTCTGTCAACTGAACTAGCCATCAGAAACTGCAAACATTTCAAACTCCCCTATGCAAAATTGAGGACCCAAGTAACTGAAGCTCTATCCATAGCTCTGAACCCCTTCCAATCTTAATATCATCCTAGATTGAGACGTTGCAGCCTATGCCCTTCATTTTTCTGGCCAAGTTCTTTATAGATGGGCCACAAAGATTCCAGCCTCTCCTGGCTTCCATCACTCATTCTGCTTTTGCTTCCAAGAAGCTTGTAGTCATCATCAAAAAATGCCATCCACTCCCTACATGACTATCTCGTTTCTGGAATTTCCCGTTGGTACCTTCCCCTGATTGCTTTGATTGGGGCATGATTCAGCAACCCCCATCTAGTATCCCTTGCTCAATGCCAGCCCATATGTCCAATGTTCTTGATGAAGCTCATCAGCAAGCGCTCAAGACCAATCTTCTAGCTCCAGTGCCATATTTGGATTACTCAGGGTTATTTGCCAACTGCCTCTTCTTTTTCTGTTGCTTCCCTCCCCAATCCAGGGTATCACATTTGGTAAGTACCAATATTTCCATCTCTCTTCCCCTTGCCACATTCTCAAAGGGATTAGCCCCCAGACAACTAACTTGGCTTTGAGTAGGTCTGACTCTTGCTAGCGTCTGATATCACATAGATTTTGATGGTTCTTTTACTCTTACTGCGATTCATTCTCCCTCCCCCATGAGGTGACATAGACGGAATTACCCACAAGTCAAGGATAACCAATAAAAAATTTATAAAAATATATCTTTTTTTCTGTGCATTTTTAATATTTTTTCCTGCTATATTTTTATCAATCTATTATTATTATTTCTTTTTTTTATATGGGACATGACCTTTACTCAGGTCTGCAGTCCATCTTTATATTTATTCTCCCAAACTGGTTCCAAGGTATACTTTGACCTACCAGTTTTCTATGGTTCAGAGTTATATTTTTCAAGACTTAACAACTTATTTTGATTCAGTGGTCCTATGTTTGGACTTAACCAAATCATCAGGACATAATTATCTCAATGGTTTAGCAGTACTTTGGGAACGCTCTTTTTATTATTTTTTTTCTTTGATCCACTGTTTTAAATATTTAGCATGTACTTAATTTACAATTCTTCCATCCATGAGGTTCTTGATGAAATAGGCGTCCATCGCTGTCTTGGTGCTAATCTCAAATGGACCTGACCACAATGAATCTAGCTTGTTTCTTCTTCTGAAACCATGCATATTATAATAGGCAACTTTAAACCTATTTTGGTATTCAGATAAGGTAGGTTGGTTTTTATCATCCATCATTTTTGCCTTGATCCTTTTCTTCAAGGTTGTATAAAATGCTTGCAAGTACATCTCAGTCAGGATATTTGCCAATTGGATCAGGTACTGCTTGGCACTCATCCCCAATGCTGATTCCACCACTGAATATAGAATTGGCGGCAACGCGGCCTTCCTTCTGTATAGTAACCTGAATGGCGTTTTCCCAACACTGTATTATAATTTATATTGTATGCAAACGCCACCAAACTGAGCTACGTTCCCCACGTGGAAGTTCTGCTTGTGACCAGCTTCCTCGGCATTGTGGTCAGCGTTCCATTGACCCATTCTACCAGTCCATTTGTCTCTGGCTGGTAAGGTACTGACATGACTACTCAATCCCTATATTTCATTTAATCTTGATTTAACATGAGATGCGAAATTGTTCTAATGTCACTCAACAAGACTTGCAGTTATCCATGGTGATATACTACTTGATCCAGGATAAACCTTGCAGTGCTTGTAGCATCTACTTTTTCCAGGGCCTTTGTTTTGACCTATCTTGTTAGATGGTTGATCACAACTATAATGTATTTGAATCTCCCATGTACTCATGGTTAATGGTCCCATCATGTCAGTGGACACTGTATGCCAGCAAATCAAGGGCGGACCAGTTAATATCCAAGCATGTTCTTGTGAGGCTTAAGCAACTGGCACTCCACACAGCAAGCCAGATAATCCGCTACATCATAGTTGATGAACTCATAGTAATAATACTGGCTTATGTGATCGTTCATCTTCCTTAGGCTTCCATGCCTAAAAACCTTATGAGTGGCTTGAACCGTAGCTGCTCATCCTGATGAATTTTTGGAATACTAATTGCTTTCTGCATTCTTCTTCAAAATTTGTCCATACTTGATCAGTGTTTTCCATCGCTTTCCAAAGTGCACTTTGGATTTCTCAGACTCATTCTCAATTTCTCCTTTGACCATTCTCTGGAATAGCTCATTCACTTGCTGGTATACCACTTGGACCATTGGTGACCTTGATGAGCCATTACATTCTGATGAGAAGCTCCAGCTCAGTGAATTATCTCATAAAAGTAAGCCTGTATCTTCAATTTCCATCAGAACAGTCATCCTTCTGGTTCTTTTATTTTGTGTAACCAACGCAATGAGGAGTGGTTCATCACCACTTTAAAGTGTGTTCCATATATATACACCCAAAACTGTTTACATGTGTAAATTACCACAATGCATTCACGCTCAGTAACGGTGTAATATCTCTCAGCTGGTGAGATTTTCCAGCTCACTAATGCCACTGGATGTTCATCCCTGAGTTCATCCACATGGCTCAGGATGGCGCCAATCGCCATTAACAAAGCATTGGGATTTATTATAAATTCTTGTTCAAAATTTGGATATTTAAATATCAGAAATTTTATTAAATACCGGTGCAGTTCATTGAAAGAACTCTGGGCCTCTTCAATCTAAACAAATCCTTTTTTGGTTCCTTAAGCAAATGAAAGAGGAAATCAGCAATTTTTGCAGAATCTCAAACAAATCTTCAGTAGCAACTGACCATTCCAAGAAACACTTGGATATCTTGGACACTTTTTGGAACAGCCATTTGCTCTATGGACTCAATTTTCTGGGTTTGTGGCTGCAGTCCACCAGAGTTGATTATGAATCCCAGATACTTCAACTCTTTCTTTAAAAAGTGGCACTTCCTCAGCTTGATCTTCAGGTTAGATGCGGACAGTCTCTTGAAGACTTCTTCCAAGTGGTGTAAATGGTCAGTAAATGTCCTACTGAACATATTTATATCGTCCAAGAATACCAGGACGCATGACAGCTTCAGGTCATTTAAAATGGCGTCCATGGCCCTCTGGAACGTTGCAGGCGCATTACATAGACCTTGGGGCATCATCAGTTGATACAGCCCCTGCACGGTGATGATCACGCATTTTTCCTGATCTTCCATTGGCAAATTGATTTGCCTATATCCAGTATCAGATCCATCGTGGAGAAATACTTCACTTCTCCCTATTGATCTAATGCATCGTCAATTCATGGAGTGGATTCAAATCCTTCTTCGTTATCTTATTCAGCTTCCAATAATCAATCACCACCTGATTAGAGCCATCCTTATTCTTCATGATTAAGATAGGGCCCGCCCAGGGACTCAACATTGTAACTAGAAGTCCATGCTTCACTAGTTTAATGCTCTCCTCTTCCACTACTGCTTTGGCTGCCTTTGACTGTCAGATTGGTCTCATCATAATTGGCAAATTTTCCTCAGTGTTGACTTTGTGGATTACATTCCTTTTACATCTTAAATCATAGTCATCCTAGGCGAGTACTTACCAATACTTGTCAAATAAATTTGATCACCTCCTACTGCTGTCTGTCCATCAGATAAAAAAGTTGCTCTCAATAAATCAATAAATTAATGCTTTCTGTCACCCTACTGGTAATCCCATCTCATCAAGGGTCCTAGAATTGTGGATTTTCTCAATTCAGCCATCAGGATCACATGAACAAACGTGATGATCTGATTCTTCTCAATCTTGATCAATTTTTCACCCAAATTTGCAAGGAGAACTCGAATTTCTCCATGGCCTGGCATAACTATTCCAGGAGCCCCAAGGCTCTAATCTGGACTTCTTCCAAGGGCTTCCAACTTCTCCATACACCAGCTCAGGTATCTTTAATGTCAACTCGTTGTTGACTATGATCTGTGATCCCAGCGGTATGGTTCTCAAATTCTTGATCCTAAACGGAATTCCCCAATTTTCCAGGATTTCTGTCAACATTTCTTGTCACTTTCAGCCAATTAATTGTTAACAAATTGGGACAATGCCGTCATTGTAGATCAGATTGATGTGGTTAATCCTCCCTTTCAGTGGAGCTTCCCCATTATTCTGATAAACCAATGGTAACGTCTGACCCATTATTGTCAATGTCTCATCTTTAAAGTTACACTTAACTACGTACTTCCATAGAAACTTCGTCCCAATCAGAATATTGTAGTTTTGGTTGGCCAAAACTATTGCTGGGGCGGATACCACTAAAGATCCAAATTGAAGTGGTAAAGCGCTATACGCTCCACAGGAGATGGTTGTATTTGGCCCAGCTGTCCCATATTCTTTCTTGTGTTCTAGATCAGGCGAGATTCTCATCTTCTTCACCAGCTTGGTCAAGACAATATTGATAGGCGCTCCACTGCCAACTATTGCACGCACCATAATCAATTAACTAGTATAAAATATATATATACTCAGAGTATTGTAATATGGTATTTACTGAGTGTATTTTGACGTTATTTATTAAATTGAGAGTGTGAATAATCTTCACAGATAGATCAGTAAACAATTTTTTCAATCATTTTAAGGGGAATAGACAGGTTTGCCTCATCTAATTTGACCTTGGTCAATTATTCCAGATTCTCTGCAGCTCAAATCTTGTCTGCCAGTTGTTGTGCAATGGCTGAGCAACTTTCTTAATTATTTTGGGGTTGATCCCCTTTGCTCCAGATCTAGTTACTGCATTGACATCCAAATTAACCACTTAATTAAGTTGGTCCTAAACATTATCATTGACGAACAGATCATTAATGTCAATTTCTTCATGCAAGTATTTAAAACAAGGTTTATCCACAGCTCTAGACTGTCAACCATCTAGGCTGAGGCCCTTTTTCTGACTCCTGTGGAGTTTTGGACTATTTCGCCTTGACTACATTGATCTTTTCCTTAAGCTTCTTGCATTAAACAGCGAAGTGTCCACTTCCTCCACACTGGTAACAGCATTTTTCTTTATTATTGACCGCCTGAACTCTTTGGGCTTATTTCTCAGCACGGTTCAATTATTGAAATCCTTAGCACTCTCAGTCCCCTTTGTAGGATTCAAATTTTTTAATGGATTTGGGTTAAGCTTCTATAGGGCATCAGATGTAGCTCCTAATATCATCAAATTATCTACCATCTGCAAGGTGATAATCTTAGTAGCAAACATGGAAGACATCATTTGATTTAAATTGCAATAGGGCCAAAGGTTTTCTTGCAACACGATCTATGCGTCAAAATCATCCAGAACCTTCGCTCTGACCAAAATCTGCAATTCTTGGTAGAAACAATAAGAAAAACTCACTAAGGATTCATCCTTCTGGAATTGAGTTCCCATGAATTCCTGTTTGCACATTGGCATATGCATGGGACTTCCAAATGCTTTCATGATGGTCCCCTTGGCCTCTGAGTATGACCAACTGTCCCCCTCTAAAAATGAGGTAACACTAATTTCTGACAATTGGTGTCCAAACAGTCCATCACCATCAAAGCTTTTTGACAATCACCGTATCCAAACATTGTCATGTCAAAAAATCAGAATAATGCAGGGGCGTTATACCAATGAAAAGTGGGTAATTTTGGCACAGCTCTAAATAAATCTGAAGTTTACCTAGCCGCCACTCTTATTTTGGCTACTCAACTGACTTGAGGATTGATTTTAGGAGTCATCTCCAAAATGGCTGCAAATGCAGTTGGCATATTTTGTGAAATAGTCAATTTCCCAACTGGAGTTCTTGGGGACCTTTCATTTGAATAAGTTTCCACATATAACTCACATTCACATTTATGAGTCTTCAACACTTTGACTTGCTACATCAGCTGTTATATATCTGCGCTGAATGCCCATAATCGAACATGATATGATTTACGTTCAGTTTTCAAAAATAAGACTTCTCAAACTAGATCTCCTTCCTTTTTCTTTAATGATATTACTTTCCATAGCAACTCATTGCTGAAATTAGAGATATCTTCAACTCCTTCCTTGAGCTAGTAACTCTCACCTCCAAGGCTGCAATCTTCTTGATAATTGGAAGAATTCAAGGCGTTCTTGTTGATGGTTGCCAACTCTGTCCAACGTTTTTAACTACCTTATGCGACATCTTATACTAGTGTATCTTACTTTAAACCCCCTGTAATGAGCACCAAAATTTAAATTTAGGGACTTTCAATGATTGTTTAAAACTGATCGTTCCTTAAAAGTTAACTGCACTGTTTCAATATGTTCACAAGAGCATTGTCTGATATTAGTTGATGGTTGATTGATGTAGTATGAAGACTATTATCTGTAGTTGAATAGATAACCAGATTTGGTCCAACGCTTGACATGTAATTTTCTTCAAAAGATTCTTGATGTCTTCAGTAGGGATTTATACCCTTATACCGCCTAATTTGGTCCACGCTCAGATCCCTAAGTTTACGGCCTTTTCTCAGTTGACCTGAAGTCAGAAGCAATTCCCATTTCAGCTCAGCTTCTCATCTAAGGATCCTCAACCCTTACTCTTTATCTTTATAAAGAGTCCTCAATTCAAGCACACAGCAATAATTTCCTGAAGATGAATAGAACTAAAACTAATAATGAATTCTGTTATTAACTCTTTTTCAGTGTTTTCAGTATTTTTAATAAAGTGAAGTATCAGGGGATTTTATAGAAGAAATTTGGCGCCCAACCTTTGGTTGGCGCCTCAGCTATGAAACGGCAGCCATCGCCATTGAATTTCCTTTCATTGTATCACCAGTGATGGTTTCCCCATCTTGGTTAGGATTCCTTCATTGGACATCCTCTAGACCTAATATGGAAAGAATCAGAAGATGTGTCCCTAACATTTTTCACTTGATCCCAGAAAACAAACATATTTGGTGAGCAACCTGCTTAGGTAATGGGACTTGTTAATCATTATGGCAGGTCGTAAACCAACTGATTGATTTGCTAGTTGCAGGTGCATCACTCAACTCATGACTTACTTCTTAAATTCCCAATTTGTTGGTGATGAAACCAGACTGATCCCAATTGGTACACCTGATAGTTAATCATTGATCAACTATCATATGCCCTAATTTTGTTGACAAATCTGCCCAATGATATCTTAAGCAAACACCTGGATTGATCCCTGACATATCAGATTCTGTAAAAGTGCCTAAAATCCACCAAACACTATTAGCCTGAAAACGTGGTCAACTGATATCCAATTACTTGTCATAAGTAATTATCTTCTAACGATTTATGGTAATCTAGATGGCTGGAAAGGTGGGCAAAGATCCCCACACATGGCCTTCTAGACTATTAATAGTTCCTTCCCTTACGCGGTTTTTAGCTCAAAGTTGTGAACTCTGCCACACGATTACCCACTTTTGGGTACACTCTAAGATGGCATAAAATGTTCTACCTTCTTTATTTTACCCCTCCACAACTAATCTATACTGCAGCATGGCTCTGGCGCACCAATCCGCCTATATTTATCAACATCTCACCCACTTCTTTCATCAACTCAGGTTTTTAGAAGCCTAGTGAAAACATTGATTAATTCACCCCCTCAGGTTAGGACCATCTACTACCAAAATACTTCTTATATCAGTAATTAATTATAAGAGAAAAATCATATAGGTATTTCTAACCATTTTGGGATCTTAAGTGTTATAAACATAACAACTCATGTAATTTTAGTATGTATTAAAGAAGAAGGTTAAGTTTAGGGTTAGGTATTAACATGGTATATGCAAATTATTTTATAAAAAAGCACAAGTAAATTTTTGCGTCCCATCTGAAAAATAATTTTTAAAATGCCTTCTTCTAATTAAAATAGAGTAATGTCCTAGTAAGGTTCTAAAGCTTCTATAGAGGATGTTA
>JAKSZP010004516.1:0-56624 GCA_022478985.1 Massospora cicadina
AAGGAGGAAGAGGAAGAGAGCCACATGCTGAAGGTCATCCAGAGCAGCATTGAATACTGATGATTGTACTCCTCTTAAACAAATGAAGTATTTGACTGAGTGTCTGAAGTGGTTTCTCCTGCCCTGATCCTTTTCTTGCTGGAAATCTAGTCAAGAGGAAAGATGTGTTGGGATTTTTGCCCATATTTCTCAGCTGACTAGATACCAGGGATCACTAAAGATAATTCCCTAATGCAAAGTGAATTGGATATTGGTTGACACTGATTCCAAAGTAACTATGTTCAGGGGTCTTTAGGGTTTTTTCCTGGGTCAGATCTGTTGAAGATCTATCCAGATGAATGCTTAAGATCTCATTGGGCAGAGTTGATGATGAAATAGGGGCATCTGATAATTGATTAACTATCAAGTGTACCAATTGGGATTGGTCGGGTTTCTTCATCAACCAATTTGGGAATTTAAGGAGTAAGTTGCAAGGCAAGTGATGCTGCCTACAACTAGCAAATCAATCAGTTGGTTCACAACCTGCCTTGATGGGTAAAAAGTCCTATTATCAAAGCAGGTAGCTTGCCAAATATGGTTGGTTTGCTTGGATTGAGAGGAAAACGTTAGGGACACGTTTTCCTACTATTTCCATTTTAGGTCTCAAGGATGTCCAATGACAGAATCCTATCCAGGATGGGGAAAACCATTGCTGCTGAGGTGAGGATAGGTGATTCAACAGCAACTGCTGCCATCCTATTAAGGAGGTTCCAACCAAGGGTTGAGCACCAAATTTTTCACTATAAATTCCCTAAAGAATTCACTAATAAAAACATATTACTACACAAAGTTTGGAAGAGATACAGATCAGGTTGTTGTAATTCAGCAGAATTCTAGAGATACGCCATAAGAGGTTTGCACAGGGTTTAGCCCACTGAGCAATAGGACCAGCAATATGACGATCATGGCCCTTGTAACAACAAGATAAACGTTTAAAATAATAACTATGGGGGCACTTGCTCCCACTACAATACTTTATTTAACATCGATGAATCCCCCCCTTGGGTTGGGACCATCTAGAACTAAAAAAACAATACTTTATTTAAATAATTATCTCCTCAGATCCTCTCTATCTTACTCTTTTCTTCCTATTAACCAACAAAACCTCTTAATCGCCCATCTCGCTTATATTACAGTGGCTTGGATGATACCACTCTGATAACTTGGGCTATTCAGTTCCACTGATTCCACTCGATCAGCTGGATATTCTCAAATTTGCCATCACCTTAATTGTAGGCGATTTAAATTGTAATCGTCAAATGTCAACATCACCTTATTTTGAGGCAAACTAATAATTAATCCATTAAATCCCAATCTCGCCTCATCTTGAGGCACTCAAATAATTGTAACTAATCTCATTTTGGCAGATTAATATCAACCCACCCTAACTGTCCCAGGATTATCTTCCAGTCATATTAGGATTGCAACATTACCCCCTCCTTAACTGGACGATAAAGCTCTTATTATTTTTATGGTCAAAGGAACTTTACGTGTACCTGGTTAATAATTTGACCCCCCAGAGATTCCTTAATGATGTAGGCGTCAACCCCAGTTTTTTCAATGATCTCGAATGGTCTGCTCCATATGCTGGCGAGCTTATTCCTTCTTCTGAACCCATGTTGGTCATGAAACAGGACCAATTCCCTAACCCAAACTGTGGAAGACTGTGGCGTCTACATTGGTCAGCCGCATGATCCCAAATCTTCTTGGCAAGACTAGTAGAATATGCCTCAGTTTGGAGCTTGACCAGTGTTTGTTAAGGTGGACAAATAATGTGGGGTTTGACTCTGCTGGTATCCTCAATGAAGGAGTAAAGCAATGCAGGCAGCGCTGAATGTCGTTTATAGAGCAATTGGAATGGACTCTTACTGGTTGCTGAGTGGTAGCTGATATTGTATGCAAAGACAGCGGTGGACAAAAGTGTGCTCCAGTCTGACGCCGCTCATTTATGAGCTTGTGTAGAATATTTACTAATGTCCCATTGACCCGTTCCACCATACCGTTAGATTCAGGGTGGTAGGGGGTAGTTAAAACCCCACGGATTGCCATGAGCTCGTTCAACTTGGCCAATATATGGGATGTGAAATTGGTTCCATTGTCCTTTAGGATAAATTGCGGAGAACCATGGCGCTTTATGACACACTCCAGGATGAACTTGGCAGTAGTGACAGCCCCTTATCCTTGATAGCCTTCGCTTTCACCCATCTTATCAAATGGTCGATGGCTACTATTATATATTTGGAGCGGTTCACACCAGTTGGCAGCGGCCCCACCAATTCTAATGAAACTGTACGCCATTCAAACTGAGGTTTAACTAGCTGGTAGGTAGTCTTCCGGTGGTATGGCTTCTCCACTTGGCACTGATGGCAACAAACAACCATCTCGAGTACATCATAGTGCATACTTTCCCAATAGTAGCGGGGTTGCAAGAACTCCAGCATCTTTTTCAGCCCTCCATGATCTACCGCTTTATAGGCATCCATAATTATTAGAGGCTGGGCAGAGGATTTGGGAAACTCAGCATTGATTCCCTCAATCCGCTTATATAATTCCCCATTGTGCAAGAAGGTATCCTGCCTAAGCCCATCTAACACTTTGATCACAGACAGTGGCTAATCTTGATATTTGCCCACAATCATTTTTTCATACATTATGTCTGCCACACTCGCTGTAATGGCAATCATGGGTAATTGAGAAAGACAATCTTAATTCTGATGCTTCGCCCTGGGTCAATGCATGATCTCAAAATCAAATGCTTGAAGCTTCAAAGCCCATCACACAAGCCGCCCTTCAGGTTCCCACAGATTCTGTAGCCAGTGCAAGGAAGCATGATCCATTACCACTTTGAATTTCACCCCATGAAGGTAGACCTGGAATTGCTTGTATGCATAGATTACTGCTAAACACTCCCTCTTGGTCATGGTGTAATTCCGTTCAGTCCCTGTTAAACTGCAGCTACAATAAGCAATGGGGTGCTCCACACCATCATCGTTCTTTTGGGATAACACAGCCCCTATAGCAGAAAGCAAAGCGTCCATTTGCACAATAAACTCTTTTTCAAAATTGGGGTATTGCAAAACAGGTGCACTAGCCAATGTGGTTTGTAATACATCAAAAGCGGTTTGACATCGATCCATCCAGTTGAAGACAGCGTTTTTCTTAAGTAGCTCAAAGAGTGGAGCCTCAATACAGCTGAAGTTGGGAATGAACCGCCGGTAGTAACTGGTCATCCCCAAGAACACCTGGATATCCCGCTTATTGCTTGGACGAGTCATCTTGCAGATGGCTTCCACCTTGGCTGTCTGAGGGCTAAGCCCTTTGGAGTCTACCACAAAGTGAGATATTACAATTGTTTCTTAATAAAGTGGCACTTTTGGGACTTAATTTTAATATTAGCATCAGCCAGGCGGCGGAACACTTGCTCCAGGTGTCCAAGATGCTCCATGAACATCAAAAAAAACGTTGATATTGTCAAGGTAGACAAGAACGCAAGACAGCCTTAAGTCACCCAAGATAGTATCCATAGCCCGCTGGAACGTAGTGGGAGCATTGCACAAACCTTATGGCATACGTGTAGGCTGGATCAATCCTTTTAAACTGATTATAGTGCACTTTTCTTGTTCCGCCATTGGCGACTCAATCTGCCAGTACCCCAATATTAAGTCCATAGCAGAGAAGTACTTGGCCCCACCTATCTGATCTAAAGCTGTCGTTGATTCTTGGAAGCGGGTACAAATCTTTTTTTATAATTCTGTTAAGCTTCTGATAATCGATTACTACTTGATTGGAGCCATCTCTCTTATTTACAATTAGTACCAGGGAAGCCAAAGGACTTTTTGACGGCTCCAGCATTCCCTGTTCCACCAATGTATCTATTTCTGCAGACACAACTTCTTCCGCTGATTTTGAGTGATGGATAGGTCATGATCTGATAGGGGTGGTCTCCCAGGTTTACCCAATGCAAAACCCCGCAAGCGCAACCCAAGTCGTGATCATCAGCTGCAAGGATGCTATGATACTTTTCAAACAGATTCATCACCTTGTCCTTCTGATCCTCTGATAGACCAGTGAGCGCCTCCCAAGGAACCACAGTCATTATGCAAAGGTGGTTTTTAAAGGCAAGCCAAGATCTTCCCATGAACCAAAGTCATATATATTGTGGACCTCAATGATTATGCTCAAATTCAGGTAAGCTACCACTTGCTGCCGCTGATCCTTCATCACTTCCTTTTGCAGATTTGCTACCAACACTTTTACTTCCCCCTGCCCGGGTAACAGTAACCCAGGAGCCACATGAGGTTTGAGTCATGATTGTTGATAAGGCCCCACAACCTCTCCATACAGACCGCTTGGTATATCAATTTCAAGCTCTGTTCCAATTATGACCTGATGACCAGAAGGGATAGTAAAAGCGTTTGCAGCTCATAGCAGAATCCCTTTGTACTCGTAAATCTGGGTTGGGAGCATTTGGGTCTTCCACTTCATCCGCCAATATCTACAGGTATCACACCATTGCTATATGCGAGATTAATTTGACTAGAGCGTATTGGTTCATCTGGCACTCCCCTGGAAGTAAAATAGATGGGTATCCGTTGTCCCAGGATGGCTAAGATCTCTTCCATCATGTCAATGACAGCAACATAGTGTCGCATAAATGCAGTCCTAGTCAGCAGATCATAGTTGCTATCTGGTAATACTACCGCCAGGGCCATGATAACAACAGATCCAAACCGCAAAAGAAGTGTGCTATATGCTCCATCAGAGACTGTTCTTTGTTCCTACAGTCCCATACACCATCCAGTGTTCTATGTCAGGTTTTAAATCTAACTTTGCCACCAGCTTAGTGGAGACAATGGTAACAGAAGTGCACGTATCAATTATAGCTCATATGCGGGTTTTGGATACCACCACGTCACAGTAAGTGCACTCCAAGTATTATGAATGCCTATTAATTACTACATTTTCATTCAGTAGTTCACGTTTTCCCAGGAACTCTATAATACCCTGTAAAATTTCCTACTTTGGGTTATTATCAGTTTACAACCCTAGTAATCTTTTTACTGCACAGGTTCAGTTTCATCGTGCACCTCGTGTTGTATAGAATGTATTATCCAATAATAGTATGGAGACTATTATCCATAGTTGAGTTTGAACTATCATTAGGCCCAACACTTTGGCCAGTACTTCCGATTAAATACTCCAAGTCATACTCATAAGGATTCATTCCCTATATTAATGTCCACCCAATCTTTGTCAAGATCTCCTGATGACAGTCTCTTTCAGCCCAACACACAATCAGCAGCTATCCCTAATTTGTGGTTCCCTTAATCTCTAGATCCCCGCTCAGATCTCTACTCTTCTCTCTGGGAGTCTTCCAATTATTGCCTTCTGCAATATTATCCTTGAGATGGAACTTCACACTGGATGCTAATAGTCTAACTATACACTAAATCAACAATATTACTAATACTAAAAATACTAATAATAATGTTTCACTAAAATAATGGTTTTAATGCTGGTTTTTTATTATAGTGAACCCTAGGGAATTATATAGTAGGGGATTCAGCCGTCTAACCCTTGGTTGACACCTCTTTGATAAAACAGCAGCCGTTGCCATTGAATCATTTTTCCTCGTCTTGGCAGCAATGGTCTTCCCCATCCTGACTAGGATTCCGTCATTGGACATCCTCAAGACTTCAAACATAAAGAGTCAGAAAATGTGTCCCTAACGTTTTCCTCTCAATACAAGCGAACTAACCATAATTGGCTAGCGATCTGCTTAGGTAATGAGACTTTTTACCCATTATGGCAGGTCACTTTACCAACCAATCAATTTGCTAGTTGCTGGTGGCATCACTCGCCTCGCAACTCTCTATTGATTTCCAATCAGTCAGTGATGAAACCTGACCAATCCCAATTGGTACACCTGATAGTTAATCACAATCAGATGCCCCTATTTTGTCAGCCACTCCGCCCAATGAGATCCTAGGTATTCATCCAGATTGATCCCTGATGGATACAACCAGGTGAATATCCCAAAATCCCCCAAATGTAATTCCTCTGAAACTTGGGCCAACTGATTTCTGATTCACTTCGCTTTAGGGAATTTTCCCCAAGCAACACCAGGTAATCTAGCAGGCTGGGAATATGGGCAAAAATTTCAACATACCCGCACCAACTTTAGAGTATCCTGCTATAATAGCATCCACTGGAGAGGAGACCTCTACTTCTCTTAGAGACAATGCATCCGCAGATGGTTCTAGCTGGTCTGACAGGTTTTGGTCAAACATTTGACAAGCTTAAGGCTTTAGCTGCTCCAGAAACATTGGGTCAGCCATATATGAATTGTGCTTGGGTCAGCACATTTACTTACCAATTGGCTGTTGGTAGAGAAATGTATCATCATATTGGGAGGCTTCTACATCCTTCAATACAATAGATTCAAGGGGGATGTATGACTTCAAGATAGCGGATGTAGAGAGTCCCATCTCTACTCCGCTCTGACTTTTCCCTGATAACCTTGATCTTGTTGTACGTGAGGGATCTGTCAATTGGGGCACCATCATCCCATGTGCCCGGTGTGACCGCAATTAAAGCAAATTACTCCATAGGGCCTACATCAGTGCTTAATATAAGTTGGCCCACTTGGATAGTCATTCCAAAGATGATTGGTGTAACTAGACCCACATTGGTAGACTGCCTGCTAGCGATCAGTGTATTTAGGGCTGAAGCAGTAGTCAGGAAGTTGTTGCTCAGCAGTTATGGGACAGATGCCGAGCTGCGGGGAGTAGCCTGGCATGATCTGCATTGACTGGTTGCTTTCCTCCCCATGGTTAGGGTAGGCCTCAGCGACAGTGGGAACCCGCTCAATATTGGGTGGAGGGAAAGTTACAGCTAACTGACGTACAAACTGAACAAGTTTAAGAAGAGGTACATCATCCTCTAACAATGAGGCCATAACATTGTACAGCTCAGGATATGGCTTCACCGCAGAGGCCATTGCAATGCATACATCAGTTTCAGTTAGAATCCCATCCCCAATCAACACATGTGCTTCCATCATAAACTGCTCAGCGAATGCAGTGAGACTCTCATTTCGTTGAAACCTGATGGTCAGGAACTCAGCTTTCCGCTGAGACATCTTTGCTTTTCTGCCAAACAACTGTATCACCATTTCCTTGACTTTTTGGTAAGTAATGGAACTGTCTAGAAAGTAACAAACAACTTGATCAGCACTTGTGACATCCAAGGTGGAGATTAACAGTTTCGCCCTGCGCTGGTCTGAGGCATCTTCAGTTGCAAACTCAAATCATCAAAAGAATCCATAAATATTGCCTTCACGATCAAAAAGGCAGCTGAGCACATCAGACTTCCTGGAGCAGCTCATCTTGTCTTTTGAGCACCGTGTCCAATGCAAGTTTCAACTCCTCATATGCAACAGTCCTTTTGTGTCATGCAGATTTCTTTTCAAAGCAACCTAGGTAAGACATAGCAGGCAACTTAAATATTATTATTTTATTACTGATCAATGGGCCCCTCTAGTGAGCACCACTGTTGTAATTCGGTGGAATCCTGGAGATATGCTGTAAGAGGTTTGCACAGGGTTTAGCCCACTGAGCAATAGGACCAGCAATATGACGATCATGGCCCTTGTAACAACAAGATAAACGTTTAAAATAATAACTATGGGGGCACTTGCTCCCACTATAATACTTTATTAAAATATAATTATCTCCTTGGATCCTCTCTATCTTGCTTTTTCTTCCTATTAACCAACAAAACCTCTTAATCGCCCATCTCCCCTATATTATGGTGGCTTGGATGATACCACTCTCATATCTTGGGCTATTCAGTTCCATCGATTCTCCTCATTTCAGCTGGTTAAGCTTGAATTTGATATTGCCTTAATTGTAGGTGATTTAAATTGTAATTGTCAAATGTCAACATCACCTTATTTTGAGGCAAACTAATAATTGATCCATTAAATCCCAATCTCGCCTCATCTTGAGGCACTCAAATAATTGTAACTAATATCATTTTGGCAGATTCGTCTCAACCCACCCTAACTGTCCCAGGATTATCATCCAGTCATATTAGAATTGTGACACAGGTTGACTCTTCATTTAGATGTCACCCATCCTGGGGTTGATACAGGTGATAAGGAATTAATTGTCCAGGTGGACTGAGATCCTTGTATAGCAGGAAGCCAACACACTACTGTACACTACTTTACAGACTTATTATGCAAGTATTATCTTAGTATACTTTCTCAGAATCCATTTTGAGTTCTATTCTTTCTCAGAGAAATTATTTCTGTGTGCTCTAATTGGGAGACTCTTTAAGATAAAGAGCAAGGATCTGATCGAGGATCCAGAGAAGAAGCTAAATTGATTTGGGTATTGCTGCAGTCAATGTGACAAACAAGAGAAACTGTAAACTGGGATCTGAGCGTAGATCAAGTTAGATGGTACCAGGGAACAAATCCCTATTCAGGAATCATAATTAATTTGAGAGGAAATACTGGCCAAGCTTTGGACCAAAATCTAATACTTTAATCCAGCTACAGATAATAGTCGCCATAGTATTATCAACAATTCTATCAACTACTATAATATAATGTGGAGAATTGCACAAAACCCAAACCTGTGCAGTTAATATGTTTATAGAGGTTATTATCTGATAAGAATCAGAAAATCTATAAATTTTAACAGCTTATCTTACTCAACTAAACCTATAGTGAGCATTAGTTGTTAAAGTCTAAGGTTCCACTGATACTTAATTTGTAGAGATTAATTTCACAGGTTCCTTTATTATGTGCACTATCCGTGTCAATTGATATTTATATAGATATAATAATTATAAATAGCATGGAGGCTATTATCCATAGCTGAATATAGATAAGCCAGGTTGATAGGTGTTCTAACGCTAAAATTGAAATGCTCAATTTGATGCTGATTATATGGACAAGTAGGGACCTCTTCCCTCTTTCAGCAGAACTTAATCTAACTCTAAATTCAGAGGTTTTAGCCTTGGTTACCATCACACTGAGTCTGAGGAGATCTTCTTCTCTTATAAGGATATCTTATTATTACTTTTTAACTCACAAAAGAGTCAATAATCAACATATAGACGATATTAAACTGAAGATGAATAGAACTATAACAAGATTTTGATATGCTTTATTTCTATAAAAACTAGGGAATTTATAGAGGAATCTGGTGCCAACTCCTCTGTTGGCACCTCAGTAATGAAATGGCAGCCGTTGTCATTGAATTTCCCTTTTAGATCTCTTTTGGAAATATGCTTATCCATTGGGCTAAAGATTCCTCCATTGGACATCTTAAGAACCTAAAATGAAAATAGCAAGAGAATGTGTCCCTAACATTACTGCTCAATCACAGTGAACTAACCACATTTGGCTAGTGATCTGCTTAGGTAATGGGACTCTTTACCTATTATGGCAGGTCACAAACCAACTGGTCAACTTGATAGTTACAGGTGGCATCATTCGCCTAATAACTCCAAAATAAATCCTCAATTATTTGGTGATGAAACCTGGATAAGCCTAATTGGCATATCTAATAGTTAATCACTAATTAACTATCAGATGAATCTATGCTATTGGAAACTCTTCCCTATGGGATCTTAGACATTTGTATAGATTAACCCCAGCGGATCTGAACCTGGAGAATTATCACAAAATCCACTGGCTTTACTAAACTGATGTTGAAAACATCCAATATAAAATCATCTACTAACAGGACTTATCCCCTAGCAGTCCAGCAGATTCTTTAGCCTAGAAAGCTGAAAATGTGGGCAAAATCCCAACAGATATATACTATAAATAGTATCCAACCTATCTATAATTTTGCCCTTATTTAGGTAGTTAGTATAAGCTCATATAGAGTTTACATCACTTTGAATATGATTATAGTCTAATTTACTATTAGATTATAGTTCGAGGATATAAATTTTTATTTTTAATCTCAAAAAATATTCTCTGTTTATATAGCATGAGTTAACATATTTTATTAGAATAGAATTTTTACTTATTTACTTAGAAATTAAGGTATACAGATTTAAATAAAAATTCTAGTCACAGGTATTAATTAAAAGCTACACCATTAATTGAGGTAAATTTTGCTTTAGATGAATATATAAGTTTGTTAGTTCATATAGCAATGGATGAAGTTATTTCTCATGTTTGAAATGTAGTAGCAGGACAACTTTCTAATGTGCTTTTATAAGGTTAAGTATAAATTTTAACTAGAGAATCTAGGTTTATTTAATATGAACTATTTATTGTAACCTTCATGTAGGCATGCATATGGGAAGAAAAATTTAATAATTATAAAAATGATAATTAACTTTACTAGCATATAAGATATGACAAAAAATGGATAAAATGGCTAGCTATATAATTTTGACAATTAAATATCTTATAGAATATAAAAATTTGGCTTATCTTTTTGTCATATAATGGTGGGATAGTGCTTTTAATATGATAAATTATCTTGGCATCTGATTAGTAGCATATAATGATATTTAAGCTTGCTCACTTAACAACCATATATATTATATCTATAGATTGCATATCAAATAATTTTCGAGATTTATTTTCTTCTAGCTATAGTTAATATTTAATCATAGTATTCTCTGAGGAAAGTAATTTCTCGGAGTTATATTTCCGAAATTGTTAAATTATATGACCAAGAATTTCTACATTACGAATTGATTTTTTCCTAAACATTTAATTATAAATGGGGAAATAACCTTTAGCAACTCGAGTTAGTGTAAGTGGTTCAAAAAAGAAGTTTTACCAGATGGAATGATTACCCAATTAAGTCAGGTGTTAATTTGGCAGCAAACGTAAGCAAATTAGGCTAACTTTAACCATCTAAAGCCAAAATGAATTAAACGGTTGCGATCTATCAGTATCCAAGCAAAGTCAGGATTATATCAGCGAAAGGATGATTGGGTTGTGTTTAATGATCTTATTTGACTCCGGATTCATGAACGAATCGGATCCGTTCAACTTTGATTCGTAATCTGGTCAAATAATCATAAGGGATTACGGAGCCGATGATTGGTTTATAGCGGAGGCTTTTGGCCTTTACAAAGAGAATTGATAAGCGGGAAGTAGCGTTAGTCAGGATTTTGGCGAGGGTTCTTATTAAGGCAGGCCTTCGTCGCAAGTTAAAATAGGAGGTTAATAACCTAGTATTAATTTGTAAATCGATAAGCTTAAGGGTTGGTTTAAACTAGACTGAAGCTGAGATGATTGGACGGTGTAAGTGATCAAAATACCGCAATGGGATTATTCAAACCAACCTAGAGTTCGAACTTTGTAATCAAGATTTTGAATGAGATTCAGGGGTAGAGGTTTGAGGTGCATATAAGATGGCTGCAAACTTCAAAGTTCAGTAATGAGTACAAGCATGAAGAAGAGAAGGACAAAGAACTCCATCCCACGGCCAAAGAACTCATTTATGACATATCGTCAAGAGAAGCAGAATGAGATTATTGCTAGGAATGGACGCATCAACAACACTGTCATCTCGGAAATCGCTGGTTTGATGTGGAGAACTGAGGAAGAGCACGTTAAGAAGGCGTACCGCGAAAAGGCGGAATTGGGAAAGCTGGAGCACAAGCGCCTCTATCCCAACTATAAGTACTCCCCAAAGAAACCAAAGACTCCTAAATCAAGGAATGCAAAGATCACTGCCAAGTTGGACTTGCACAAGAACTTAAAGAGAGAGTGTTTTGATAAGATTGTCGACTTATTTGACCAGGATAAAAATAACGCCTTCCTTGCGAATATTTACACTCTACCAAACGGCTTCCTTGATACAACCGACCAAACTACCAGCAATCTCAACCAATTTGAATCCAACACTCAACCTTTGTGCCATGTTGACCCACTCATTTGCCCAATTGTGGAAGAGATGCAACAACTTGATTATATTTTTCAACCTCACTTACTCGATCCTCAGCCAACATATAATTTAACCCCATACATTTACGATCCATCTTTTCTGCTGCAATATCAACCTCTCAACTTGTACCCAGAATTGTTGTCTAATGATTTTAACCTGTTGTATTACCCAAACTTCATCCTTTCACAAAATTCGCAATAAACACTTTAAGCTAGATAATTATTCGATTACCATTTTATATGCTTAATTCTTTAGTAAAACGTTATTTCTATGATCAATCCTTCTATACCATATATTATTTTATTACTATTCTTTGTAGTAGCAACTTGTTCAATGATAACCCATACCCTATAGATGAAAGCTAGGATAAAGGATATTTATCGAATTAAGATTTTATATGGTCTAGTAGATTTAGAATTACACCAAGTAATTATTACATACTATCTGGTACATATGAATTATTTCCCTGGTTTTAAATTATAACCAAGTTTATTTATATCCCATATGTAAAATAAATCCAATAAAATTGGTATGCTAAGACAATAAGATCACTATAAGTTTTATTTATTATAATTGTAAGGGTTATAATAAAAATTCTTTTCTGACTCTGAAGCATCAGGAAATATCTGCCATAAAACAATAATTTAAAGACACCTAAAAAGAAAAAGAAAAGTTATTTTTTAATTACAAGAACATTATGCAGAGGTGATTAGAATCCTAATTGATAATGTAAGCGCTGATACCATCTAGTACTAAAAAAATAATGTAAGCGCTGATAAAACTTATGAATTTTTTGGAACACTTAAAAATATTGGAAAAATACTTTTTAGTTTTAAACTTTAGCATGTTGTTGTCTAAAAAAACCTGGTAAAAAGATTCAAATCTTAACTGATGCTACGGATATAATTTTACTTTACTAAGTTATGTAGATAAACTTTTCATCATGGTAAGATTTCATATCACTAAAAAATAAAGAAAAGTCAGAAAGTACTATGCAAATTTTTGGTAACTAAAGAAAACTAAAAATTTATAATTTGTTATTTTTGGGGTACCATCCTATATTTAAATACAATACTAATCATCCTAAAGCTTTTTCAGATAGATAGGTAGGCGGATAAAACATTGATTATTTTTGAATATAAAATTTCTATAAATGTTGGTTTTTTTAATTGCACTAAAAATACCCATCTCAGCATGATACATGGTTTAGATCCACTAGCATTTATAGAGGAGATAATCACTTGATATCTAACTTAAACTGATTTTAGTCTAAATAAAACTATAATCACGGGAAGATATAATCCTTTATTATCTTAACTAACATCCTATTTTTGGTAAAGAAAAGTTTCATGTATTATAATAATTTTATGATAGTATTATTACTTACATCTGAGGACCTATTGTATTAAGGACTTATTTGATGAATTTAAGCGAGAATTAAAAAGCACCCTTACATCATGGACCAAAATATAACTATTTTTATTCTCAATAAAACCTTTTCAAAAACAAGTTGTTTAAACTTAAAATAATGCAGCAGTTAAAGCTGTGAAAACTTCCATATCATATCTAGTTCCTCATTTAAATAACATTGTCAGGTTTCTCAGAAGGTCTTCCAACAAAGAGAATTATAACCATTGTTAGAAAAATTTTAAATTTCTGCATAGAGGAAAATAGTATAAAGCATATTTTCTAAGCTTTATTTTCTAATAATTCAAAGGGACTAACCCTTTAAGACATAGTTTCCTACAAGGTTTAATTGATATAGGTTCTTTGCGTCTAGTATACACAAATCTCATAGTTTCTACTCTTTACCATATATGTTGGAAAGTTGGCATAATGGAATACAATCCACTGAAAGTTGTATGGGAGCTATCACCCAAAGATACAATGGGAGATTGATATGAGGATCGCCATCCCTCATAAAATATAAAAACTAATAAAATGGGGATTTAAGAGCTCCAGGAAGCACATTATTTATTATTTGGCAAAATCCTTTTATCGTCTAACCTTTTAAAATCTTAGCCTGCAGAATTTCTCCACAGCTACCAACTCAACAACTCCCCCTCTTTTCCCTTTCTTTACCATCTTATGCTCATCTTTTTTGGCCACTTTCTGGCTCATCCACTCATCTACACAACTTTTTTAATTTTTTTTGTACTTTTATCATCATTGGAGTTTTTGGAGAATTTCTCATATTTGGATGGTGTCAGATCATTTAGCATTGACTCATCTCAAATCAAACTAAATCATTAAATATTTTGAACTTGATTCTGGAAGGTAAACAATGATCTACCATCAATATTTTAGGCTTATCATCCAGTCATATCAAATTTACTGACAATGATGTTACTTCCAATCATCATATGGTTAGGTATGAGGCTTTGCCTATGGTTAAATATTTTTTGAATTTTAAATTGATTTACTTAACTGTTGCACAAAGATTATCTATAAGTACCAGAAATTTAAAAAATGCTCAAAATTATACTTAAGTGTTACCCAATATAGATTAATATTGGCAAGTTTTTTAAGAAGCTTTTTCAAATATAAATGAAATTAGACAACTTTTAGATAATCCCATCCACTCATTTTTTATAAGGGTAAGCGTTTTAAGCTCTAAATATTTTGATTTAACTTTTCAATTTGTCCACCAGACTGAGGCTTGAGAGCTGCAGAGCAACATGGTGCAACATAGAGTAATTGGATTAAGGCCTTGTGATATTGTGCCACATGTGAGGTTCATGATTATCTAAATTATCTTGCAAGTTGTGGTTATAAAAACTATGTCTTGTATATACCAGTTGTATGGACCAAAGTAATGGTATTTTAAGTAGTTAAGATCATAATCTATGTAATTGATCAACGGTTACCATAATGGTGCTATGCCCATAGTATAGGAAGATTTCATACCATGACATACTTTTTTCAAGTAAATTTCAAGAACATGAAAAGTAAGAAAGGACAAAGGTGTCACAGATATGGATAAGAAGACCTAGACTGGGCTCCCAGTTGGGGTGCGCGAGCACCCAGTAAAGGCTCCAGAGTGCCAGAGGCATAGCGGTCTGGGAAATTAATAAAAGTGGGGATCTATGGGAAACGTGAGGGAAGCAAACGTTCAGTAATGTACCAAAGGCCCCCAAGGAAACCAGATGGTTGCTTTGGGGGCAACCACAAGTCTTGTGGGGGCAACCCCCAAGGGTGGGAGAGGTAGGGAGGATGACGACTCCTCCAGGGTTCATGGTTGCTGGCCTTCAGATTCTGATAGGGGGCTTGCACGCCAGCGAGAGATGACACAGAGGCTGCCACATTATTGGAAATATGGGCAGAAGTATGATAAACCCCATGAGAGGCTGAAACTGAGTTTCCCCTAAAGGGGACGTTCTAGGTCCTGCTGGTGAGCTGGACCTGAAGCAGCAGGGGCGGCTATAGGAGCTGAACCCACGAACAGTGGGCTAGGAACGCCTTGGGGCTGCTCCAACTGGGGAGCAGTTTCAGCAGACTCAGCGCCCAAACAAACGGAAGGGCCTCCATTTAATAGACACGTGGAAACAAATGGAGCAGCGGGTTTGCCATTGGGGTCAGGATGTATTATTGCATTGCAATCTGCTGCCGCATGGCAGGATCAAGTGACCAGATAATCCAGTCAGAGAACATCAGAAATAGGATTTGGGTGATGGCGCGCTTCATCAGATTGATCAAAGGAATCATTTATAATTGTTTAAAAGCAGACGGAGTCCATGGCAAACTAGGCAGGGTATTCTAATTTGTTTAATTAATGAAAGAAAAGAGAATGAACTGACAACTACCCTGGCTGAGGCAGGTGCCTTTTAAACTGGGTGATAGGCATGGGGGAGGTATTAAGGGATTGGCTATTTAGGGGTTGGTGAAGGGATTTGGCTGGCTGGTTCAGAGGGGGTAGAAAGCTGCTCCCAATTTTGGCAAAAGTCTAGAAAATTTTTGCTATTTTTCCAAGATCCTTGGGGTTAAACCAAGTCAATACTACCAATCCAGGTCCTGGTGAACCAAGTTGGCCTGTTTGCATGGCTCAGATGGGCCAGATTCATCCTGGGAGGCAGGGGTCCTTGGATCAGATTATTTGCAATTTGAGCTGATCCCTTGATTGGGATATTCATGTGATCCAACTCCCTGGATCCATTTTGGAGTGCTGAGGCAGATGATCCAAGTCATTTGGGCCCAGGTTTATGATCCAAGCTGTATCCTGATCTGATTTATGAAGCAGGTCAGTCTGGACTGGCTCCCCCGGTCTGGAAATTGCCAGCTGGGCTCCGATGTTGGGAATTGCCATTTTCCCAATTTTTTGGCCATGGCTTGCCTGGGGAGTGGGTGGCTTCAGGGACCTCTCCGTGCCCCCTGAAGTGAGCATCTTCCTGCAGACCCCTTCTATATAACCTACCAGGATTGAAGAGGGGGAAGGGGTGGGAGTGGGATGGCTTTGGGTAGGAAAGCTGTCACTGAGCGCTCATCTATCACATGGGTGAGGTCGCCCAGCTGTGATAGAGAGGCCACTGGAGTCTTAGGGCCCCTTTTCGTCTGGAAGGGGTGCTGAACCCTATCCAGCTGTAAGGGCTGGTTCTTAAGACTTACACTACCCTTCCTTTTTTTAAAAGGGAGGATCCCACCTGGGGGCATGGACCAAGGCATAGTTCTTGTGGCACTCCGATTATTTATAGCCAGAATGACCACGATCTTCTGGGGAGGGCGGGGTGCTGTCAGGTGGGAGGCGTGGAATTCTTCTATCAGGGTCCTTGCAGTTTGTGCAATCGTGCACGTTCACCCAGCTGTTCTCATATAAGGGGTAACCTTTCCAGGTGACCAAGTACTGAATGGATCGGCGACCTTTGGGAAGCTACAATGGCCTCCACCTCCACTTCCTGGGATTCCCCGATGACAATTTTCTAAGGATGTTGGCCTTTCTCCATTAAAGAGGGTTAGAAGGGAGGTATGGAAGACTTTGTGCTGCATCCAGTGTTCGTGTAGCCTCAGGCGGTAGGCTCCATTGCCTAAATCCTTCTCAACCTTGAAGGGTCCTGAGCGCTTGGCTGAGAGCTTGCGGGGGGGGCTTTTATGGAGAGGTTGCAGGTATCCAACATGACAAGGGAACCAACCTTGATCTCATGGCCCAGAAAAGCTTCTGATTAGTGAACTTCTTGTAAACCTTGATGGACTTTGTCAAGTGTTTGCAGACCAGGTTGTGCATCTTGTGAAGAGAGCTTATGTGGTCCTTGGCAGCTGGGACTTCCGAGGAGAAGCGGGGACCAATTTGGAAAAAGGTTTATACACCAGAGTGGCCCAAAGGAAGAGAAGTTGGTGAGGAATGAAGGTAGTTGTTGTACACGAACTGTACTAGGGGTAGGTCCTTGGCCCAGGTGTCTTGTGAGGCTGTCACATAGCATTGCAAGTACTGCTCCAGTACCTGGTTCACTCGCTCAGTCTGCCCATCAGACTGGGGGTGGTAGGCAGTGGATTGACAAGGCTTGATGTGAAGGATGGTCAACAACTCTTCCCAGAACCGGGCCATGAACTGGGGGCCCCTGTCAATCATTATCTCCTTGAGGAGACCAAACATGGCAAAGACATAGTTGACAAATAAATTTGCAGTCTCCACCGCAGTAATAGAAGAGAGTCAGGGGATGAATAGTGCCAACTTGGTAAACCAGTCCATGACTACCATTATTACATCAGAACCACAGGAGGGTGGGAGCTCCACGATGAAATCCACTGAGACTGAGGTCCATGGCCCCTCAGCCTGCTGCAATGGGTGTAACAGTCCCTTCTTTCCAGAGTGATCTGATTTTTCCTGGGCACAGGTGACACAATGAGAGAGATAATCAGGAATGTCCTTTGAGGACCTAGGCCAATTATAGGTTCACTTTATGAGATCTGAACATTTTTTGATACTGGGGTGACTGACAGTCTGGGGGATTAAGTGTCCTCAATGACTCAGCTGCGTAGGAAAGGAAGAACCCAAACCCAATCATGGAACCAGATTGTTCCATCCTGCAAGATATATGGGGTTCTCTTACAACGCATGTACTCCAAGTCAGCCAGAAGCTCGATTCATTCAGGGCAGCAGATTTGGGAAGTGAGGACAAGTGGGAGGAGCAGAGTGGCAGGGTCTACATCAGCAAAAGATACAGCAGGGGGAGCCAATATGAGGATTTGGGAGGGGGGCACTACCATCATAAGGTCCAATGGGTCCTCCTCCCCATTGGGGAACAGGGAGGGGTTGCAGCTGAGCATGTCCAGCAAGACGTTCAGTGGACTTTGATGAATTCATACTTAAAATGGAACTCACAGAGGTCTTGATATGTGCAGGTCTTCCGGTGGCCTAGCTTCTGATGTTTGTGGTAGTAGAGCAGGGCCTTATGGTCCATCCGAATGGTAATCTCATGCAGGGCGCCCTGCAGGAGCTATCGCCAGTGGGTGAGTGACTATGCCACCGCCACGAGCTCCTTATTGTATATCAGCCACTCTTGCTCAGTTATGGTAAACTTATGGGAGTAATAGGCCACCGGGTGCTCAACTCCCTTGTGATCCTGCAACAACACAGCGCTCACTGCCACCAAAGAGGCATTACAGGCTACTATGAAGGGCTGGGACGTGTCAGCATGCCGCAAAACAGGGGCTGTGACAAACACCTCCTTGATATCCTTGAAGGTCTGTAGGCACTTGGAGGACCATTTGAAGGGGGCGTTCTTTCCGGTGAGGGGGTGCAAGGGTGCTGCCAGTTGGGCAAGAGCGGAGGAAAATTTCTTCAAAAAGGTGATGGTGCTGAGAAAGCTGCGGAGCTGTTTCTGAGTGGTTGGGGTAGGCCAAGACTGAATGGCCTCCAGCTTGCAGGGGGGACGGAATACCCATCCTTCAGGACAAGATTCCCTAGGAAGGAACCTCATCCCTGAAAAACTTGCAGTTGGAGGGCTTAACGAATAGCCCTGCCTTGTGGAGGGCTGCCACTACTGCTTCGAGGTCCTGACGTGCTGTTCAGGGTAGGGGAATGGACCAGGATGTTGTCAATATAGGCCACTGCACAAGAGAAATGCAAGTCCCCCAACACATCATTGATGAGGCACTGGAAGGTGGCTGGCGCATTATTCAAGCCAAATGGCATCACCCTGAACTGGAAAAAGCCCCAGCGAGTGTGGATAGCTGTGAGCCACACCTGTCCCCTCGCCACCCTCACTTTATTGAAGGCGTTCACCAGGTCCAAATTCGAGAAGATGTGAGGCTTGGTGATGGCCTGTGCTATGCTCTGTTCTAAGGGCAGGGGTATGGGTCCAGGATGGTGATGTTGTTGAGGTGTCCATAGTTGATGCAGGGGCGCAGGGACCCATCTGCTTTCCTGGCGAAAACAATGGGGAGGCTATCAGAGAAGACTTCTTGATGAGCCACCCCTTCTAAAGAATGTCATCAATCCAACTGCTGAGAGCCCTATCTTCTTCCTCAGTATAGGGGTAGAGGGGGCAGTTAATATTGACTAGGTCAACTGTCAACTGGAATGTCAAGTCATACTCAGAGTGTGGTGGGATCTTGGATGCCAGGGACATGTCTAAAATGGCCCTATATGGGGCTAGGAAGGAGGGAAAGTCTGAAGGGAGGTCAGCTGGGGTGGGATCTGGTGGGCGATGGAACCAAGGGATGTGCCCTGGGGAAGGGTCTTTAGCAAGGGAATCTCACCACTCAACTTGAGGTTTCTGAACAACAAGGAGTTGGTCGCAAGATTTATATGAACTAGTTGGTGGCGCCACCAGCCCACCCCCAAAATTACAGGGTAGAGCAAGTCCTGTACCACTGAGAAATGGGCAGAGAATCCAAAGTCATGAATTAAGAAATGTAATGGACGTTGGATGCGGTGGGACATCATAGACTCTGATGAGGCGCCCAGGATGGATGAAGCTTCCTCCATTGTCAGGTCCAAGGACTGTGCCATGCCAAGGTCAATGAATTTACCCGCCGCTCCGGTGTCAAGTAGGGCTTGCACTGTGATTACCCCTGACTCCTAGAGAAAGGAAATGGGAAACAAGAAGTATGCTTGATTTTTTTATTGGGGTGAGCTAGCAAAAGGGCATTCAAGGAGGGGCCATAACCCAACATCAGGAGAGACTGGCCTGGGACCACGGGGGTGGGGTGTGGCAGATACAGGGTCTCTACCACTTCCTTGTCCCACATGGGAAGATGAGGGTTAATATGCACACCCACTTTACTCCCTTCAGGAGGTAAGGTGGGCTCACCCTGTTGGACAATCACATCATACTTCACAGACTCCAAACACTGGGGAAAGATCACATCATGCTAAACATGCTCTAAACACTGGGGGCCCAACGATACAGCCTCCTGATCTGGGCTGGGGGCCAGCAGTACCATAAGCAAGGATTTCCCTGGGGGGAGTTGACTGAGGTGGCCACCAAGGGGGAGCAAAGGGCGGCTAAACCAGGGGGACGCTTCCCTTGGCTGCACCCACTGGCAGGGGGAGGAGGTGCAGTATGGGGTGCCTATGGGGTGGCAACGTGACACACAGGGTTGTGCAAGGGCCTGGCCTCAATTGCACAGGCAACAGAAAATGTGGCCTCTAAAGATCCAGAGAGAGGATCCCAAGTGGTATGGGCTGCCGCAGTGGGGTCCAGGGCTGCATGGAATGCAGAGACCACAATTTTGACAGGGATGGGTGTTAACTTTTGGTTGATATGACTTATTTCCGCTGAACGAGTTGCTCCGGGTTTAGCCCACTGAGCAACGGCCAAACGATATGAAGATCATTGGTCCTCCCAAATAAACGTAATAAATGTATATAAACTATGAGGCAATCGCCACAGCTACATTACTTTATTCAATATGCTATAACTCGCAGACCCTCTCTGCTTTCACTATCTACTTACTCCTGTTTTCTTCTACTTTTTTCTTTTCATTTCTTCTTCTAAAGAACCTCCTCTAATTCCCTCTCTCGCTCAACCCTTAACCCTCAGTATTCCTCAACAGATTCGACACATTTTGCTTAGTCAATCTCTATTCACTATCAATGTAGAGTTTGTTCAATCATTGAGGCTTCAACAGAATTTCCTCGATTACTGAACCCTAGTTAATTCAATCAATTCACCTTGCATTGCTCTAACCTATTACTCTCCCTTTAGCTCGCTTTATATCTAAATTATGATCCGCTAGAACACTAGCTTATCATCCAGTCATATTGAAATATCAACATTACCCCCCCTTGACTGGATAATAAGCGCCTATTGCTTGTAGGGCTGAAGGAACTTCACATGTACTCAATTGGGTATCCGACCACCTGAAGGTTCCTTAATGGTGTAGGCGTCATCCTCAGTCTTCTCAATGATCTCAAATGGTCCGCTCCATATACTGGCGAGCTTGTTCCTTATTCCAAACCCATGTTGGTCATAAAACAGGACCAATTCTCCTACCCTGAACTGTGGAAGAATGCTGCATCTACCTTGGTCAGCTGCATGATCCTGAATCTTTTGGCAAGGCTAGTCAAATATGCCTCAGTTTGGAGTTTAATCAGCGTGTAAAATAGGGTAGACAAATATTGGTGGGGCTTGACTCCACTGGTATCCTCCACACAGGAGTAAAGCAACGCAGGCACCGCTGGATTTTTCTTTTAGAGCAGTTGGAATGGACTCTTACCTGTTGCTGAGTGGTAGCTGATATTGTACGCAAAGACAGCGGTGGATTAAAGGGTGCTCCAGTCTAATGGCCGCTCATTTACAAGATTGCATAGAATATTTAACAAGGTCACATTGACCCATTCCACCATACCGTTAAATTCAGGGTAGTAGGGGGTAGTTAAGACCCAGCGTATTTCCATAAGCTCGTTCAACTTTGCCAATATATGTGATGTGAAATTGGTCCCGTTGTTCATTAGAATAAAGTATGGACAACCATGGCACTGTATGACACACTCCAGGATGAACTTGGCAGTAGTGACAGCCTTTCATGGAAATGGCAGAAGTATAGACTGGCCTGCCAGTTGGGATGCATAAGCATCCAAAAAGCAAGCCATAATGCCAGAGGCATTGCCGGCCAAACAACTTGATATGGAGCTGGGCATTGGGAAACAACGAATTGTTGGTGCAGCATGACCATGAGTATGATCCCGATGACGAACCACAATGAACCCACTCCTGACTCAGGGGGCCTTGCTTCAGGGGGTGGGATCACTGAGATAGTTTTGATGAGTTCCTCGGCATATGGGGTCATTTCAACTGGGGTGGTAAGGAGAAGGATTCTCTCTTGCAATTGGTGGACATAAGGCCACAAGATGCCTGTGTACTGGTACTGGAAGTTCGCAATAATGGGGTTGTAGTGCCAATAAATATTGGACTTGCTGAATCCAATCGATGATGGAGGGGGCCATAGTGACCAAGAGTACTGGTAGAGCCCATCTGGTATACAGACCAACAGGCCACCAGGAAACGCCATCAGGGATGCAGTCAGAAGAAATACAAATAAAAAAATTGTTTTGGTTTTTTGGCAAAAATTTTTATTGAAGGAAAAGGAAGAGAATCAACCAACAATTTCATCAGTGCTATGAAACTGATTAAATAGGGGTTGATTGGGGTAGTGACAAGCCAGGATTGGGACCCTCAATTTTGACCTAACTGGCAAATTATTTGGGAATGAGCGGGTTTGAACCTTGGAAACTGACATCAAAAAATTTGGTGGCAGGCTGAGTCACTGTCAGTTTGACCTCGAATGTCCAAACTGAGGCTTGACTATATTTCTGACAGTTGGTGTGACAGCATTTAGCCCGACGAGCAATGGGCATCCCCAAGGATACCCCTCATAGGGGTGGGTCCATTTGGTTGGGAACGGGTTTGAGATGCCCAACCTGCCCATGCTTGGTCACAAGATCGTTCATTCAGTCAGTGGCATCACATTGGCTGCAACACCCAAACTGCTGACAGGGGCTTTGAACCCTCATCAGTGGCACCTGATGCTATAGCCTGATCATCAAGGATGATCCTCAATGACTTTGGTAGGAGGGTGCTTTGTTCAATTAGCATATTGATCGAATTGGAACCATTGGGCATTCTGACTAATACCTCAGTCTTCATGCCTTTTTGGCCATTTGAGATCTGAGCATCAGCCAGATTGCCCCCAAATTAGATCCAACCAATTTCAATTTGACATTTTTGGCGCAGATTTTGCTAATTCCCCATAACAAATCTGCGGAGGTGAGTGTGGGTACTGGGGGTGGGATCCGAAGTGGAGGAGCTGTTACCCATCACTCTTCTACTATGTGAGCGAGATTGCCCTGAGTAATGAGGGGTACCGCCATCCTCTTCAGTGTCTTTTTACTCAGGAACGGGAAGATGGCCCAATTAACAGCCAGGGGATGTTCCCCAGGACTTAAACAGCCCCCAAATCCTTGATACTCTTGCTTCCACCCATCTTATCAAATGGTTGATGGCTACTATTATATATTTGAAGTGGTTTGCGCCAGTCAGCAGACGGCCCACCACATCTAACAAAACAGTATGCCATGTGAACTGAGGTTTGACTAGCTGGTAGGTGGTCTTCCGGTGGAATGGTTTCTCCACTTGGCACTGATGGCAACAACCAACCGTCTCAAGCACATCATAGTGCATAATCTCCCAATAGTAACGAGGTCACAAGAACTCCAGTGTCTTTCTCAACCCTCCGTGATCACCGTTCTATGAGCATCCATAATTATTGCAATCCTGGCAGAGGGTTTTGGGAAACTTAGCATTGATTCCCTCATCTACTTATATAATTCTCTGTTGTGCAAGAAAGTATCTTTCCTAAGCCCATCTAACACTTTGATCACAGGCAGCGGCTCATCATGATATTTGCCCACAATCATTTTTTTGTATATTATGTCTGCCACATCCGCTGTAATGGCAATCATGGGTAATTGGGAAAGACAGTCTACATTCTGATGCTTCGCCCTGGCTGATTCACGATCTCAAAATAATATGCTTGGAGCTTCAAAGCCCATCGCGCAAGCCACCCTTCGTGTTTCCGTAGATTCTGTAGCCAGCGCAAGGAGACATGGTCTGTTACCACTTTGAATTTTACCCCGTGGAGGTAGACCCAGAATTGTTTATATGCATAAATTACTGCTAAACAATCCTACTCGGTAAGGGTAGTTCCATTCAGGGCCAGTTAAACTGCAGCTACAATATGCAATAGGGTGCTCCACACCATTATCTTTTTGGAATACAAAGCCCTACAGCGGAAAGTAAAGCGTAAATTTGCATATTAAACTCTTATTCGAAATTGGGGTATTGCAAAACAGGCGCGTTAGACAACACATTTTGTGATACCTCAAAAGTGGTTTGACATTGATCCATACAATTGAAGGTAGCGTTTTTCTTAAATAGCTCAAAGAATGGAGCCTGATACAGCTGAAGTTGGGAATGAACCGCCAGTAGTAACCAACCATACCCAAAAACACCTGGATATCCCGCTTATTGCTTGGCTGAGTCACCTTGCAGATGGCTTTCGCCCAAGCTGGCTGAGGACTAAACCCTTTGGAGCCTACCACAAAGCTGAGGTATTCCAACTGTTCCTTGAAAAAGTGGCACTTTTGGGGCTTAACCTTGATATTAGCATCAGCAAGGCGGCGGAGCACTTGCTCCAGATGTCTGAGATGCTCCATGAACGTCCAAAAAAACACATTGATATTGTCAAGGTAGAAAAAATACAAGACAGATTCAGGTCACCCAAAATAGTGTCCATAGCCCGCTGGAACGTAGCGGGGGCATTGCACAAACCCTGTGGCATATTTGTAGGCTGGAACAGTCCTTTTGAGGTGATTATAACGCACTTTTCTTGTTCTGCTGCTGGCAACTCGATCTGCCAATATCCCGATATCAAGTTTATAACAGAGAGAAACTTGGCCCTGCCTAACCAATCTAAAGCGGCATTGATTTGTAGGAGTGGATATGAATCCTTTTTTGTAATATGGTTAAGCTTTCAATAATCAATCACTACTTGATTGGAGCCATCTTTCTTTTTGATAATTAGCACTAGGGATGGCCAGGGACTCTTTGAGGATCCTAACACCCTGTTCCACCAATGTATCTATTTCTGCAGATACAACTTCTTCCACTGCCTTTGAGCGATGGATAGGTCATGACCTGATAGGGGGTGGTCTCCCGTGTCCGCCTGATGCACAACCCTGTGAGTGCAACCTAAGTCATGATCATCAAATGCAAAAATGCTGTGATACTTCTCGAACAGATCCATCACCCTATCCTTCTAATACTCTGAAAACCAGTTAATGCCTCCTGCGGAATCACAGTCATTATTCAATTGGTGGTTTTTAAAGTCAAGATGAGATCTTCCTAAGAACCAAAGTCATGGATCTGATGGACCTCATTAAAAGGGTCAGGTGCAGACAGCCACCACTTGTTGCCGCTGAACCTTCATAACCTCCTTCTGCAGATTTGCTACAAAAACCTTCACTTCTCCCTTCCCTGGTAACAGTAACCCAGGAGCCACATGAGGTTCAAGCCGCGATTGTTGATAGGGCCCCACAACCTCTACATACCGACCTCCCAGTATATCAATTCTAAGCTTTGTCCCAATTAAGACCTAATGCCCAGAAGGGATAGTCAAAGCACTTGCAGCTTGTAGTGAAATCTCTTTATACTCGTAAATCTGGTTTGGAAGTGTTTGGGTCCTCCACTTCATCTTCTGATATCTTACAGAAATCACACCATCGCTATAGGCAAGATTTATTTGTCCAGAGCAGATTGAGTCACTTGAGACTCCGCTGGAAGTAAAATAGATGAGGATCTATTGTCACAAGGTACTGATGGTTTCGTCCGCCATATTAACCACAGCCCCAAAGTGCCACATAAATGTGGCGTCGATCAACATGTATAGTGGTCATTAGGCAACACCACAGCTGGAGAGGATGCACCGGCTGACCCAAAACTCAAAGGAAATGAGCTATATGCGCCTTCTAACACAGTACTCTGTGCCTCGCAGTCCCATACACTACTTGGTGGTCCACATCTGGCTTCAGCGGAAACTTAGCCACAAGCTTGGTGGATATTATATTGACAGGAGCGCCAGTATCAATGATCACCCAAATTTTGGTATTCTGTACGAACATGTCACAATATGTACATTCCAAATAAGAGGAACCCTTGGTGTTTGTTACATAAACATCCAAGGGCGATTGATTATCCAGAAAAGTGAGCATACTAGCCCCAACATGAGGATAATCATGGGCAATCTTTTCTACAGGAATCGCCACCTCCACCCCCTCCAGAGCTGCGACATATACAGAGGGTTCACCATCGACCATACCATTCCGCTCAAGGATTTTCCAGGTGTATGGCTTATGCACATCTCGGCGGAACCCCATGCCCACATTATTGGGGTTTCTTCCTTGGCTTGAGGCCAAAAGTGGTAAAGGATTTGTTGATATAGTAAATCCTCAGAGTGTGCCCCAGGGCTGGCACAAAGTGACTCATGGAAAGCATCAGGGATAATAAAATTTGAATTGGTGGAAGTAGAGCATCCCATCTCTAATCCGCTCACCCTTTCCCTGTACATTTGGGACAACAGATACTGCATGGACCTTTGGGTTGGCCTGAAAACTAAACGCATAATGGCCTATTTGTTCACACGAGAAACAAGAATTTGGGACCAGCACTCTTCTCTGAATCACCCCAGAAGGTCTAGATCTACTATTAAACCATGGGTTATTATGGGCCTGAGGATAAGCTGATTGATCATAACAGGTTCAGAAAGGACCCGCCCATGAGTTAAGTGACTGAGGAGTAACCCACGGATTGCCCTCTTATTGTTGAGATCCTTTGGTTAGCTAAATTTTAGGGTCAGATGCAGGATCTTTCTGCTCCACATTGGGAGCACTAAAGGTGACGGATAGATGGCATAAATGGCGGATGATTTTGAGTAACTCTGCATCCTCCTGAAGAGCATACGCCATAGCATTATGTAATTTGCAATAGGGATTGATAGCTGCCATCATTTATATGCCCACCTCCTCATTAGATAAGACATTCGCACCCAATAACACATGAGCCTCACTAGTGAACTGCTCCGCAAACTGTATCAAGGACTCATCTTTTTGAAAAGATATTGTTAAAAAATCTGTCTTTCACTGAGCCATTTTCGCTTTGCCCCCAAACAGGCGGATTACAGTCTCCTTCACCTCTTGGTACGCTACAGTACTATTTTCAAGATAACATGTAACTTGATCAGCGCTTGAAACATCCAACGCGGATAACAGTTGAGCTTTTCACTGATTGGAAGCCCCTTCTATAGCAAACTCAAACCGTTTATAAAACTTGTGTATGTTACATCACAGTTAAATGGAGGCAGCCTGTCACTGCAGATTTCCTTCTCCCTAACAACCTTATTTAATTTATACACTGCACAGTCTAGATGCTCCGTTGTGCTGCTCAAGAGGTTGGCAAGTTGGTTGGTGTGGTCACCTACCAAGTGCATTTTGTGGAAGGCATGGTTGAGCTGCTCAGTAATATGTTTATTCTCCTGAAAAAAGCACTTTTTGCTCCTGAAGCAAGGTATCCAAAGCAAGCTTCAGCTCCACATATTGAGACAATTTGACAACCGGGGGTAGTACCATATCAAAGCAAGCTGGTTGAGCCATAGGTGCAATGATGAAGGTGTTAATAGTAGATCAATGGGCCCCCTGTAGTGAGCACCACTGTTAACTTTTGGAGGATATGACTTGTTTCCGCTGAATGAGTTGCATTGGGTTTAGCCCACTGAGCAACATCCAAATGATATGGAGATTGTTGGTCCTCCCAAATAAAAGTAATAAACATATATATAAACTATGAGGCAATCGCCACAGCTACATTACTTTATTTAATATGCTATAACCCGCAGACCCTCTCTGCTTTCACTATCTACTTACTCCTATTTTCTTCTTCTTTCTTCCTCTCTTTTCTTCTAAAAACCTCTTCGACTTCTTTCTCCCTCTCAACTCTTAACCCTCAATAATCTTCAATGAATTTGACACATTTCGTTTAGTCAATCTCTATTCACTATCAATGTAGAATTTGTTCAATCATCGAGGCTTCAACGGAATTTCCTTGATTACTGAACCCTAATTGTTTGATTAATTCACCTCGCATTTCTCTAACCTATTACTCACCCTCGGAGCTTGCTTAATATCTAAATTACAATATTCAGGAACACTAACTTATCATCCAGTCATATTAAAATCTTGACAATGGGAACTGTTGGAGCCAGGACCATGAAAGCCTCAATCAGGGAGGCCAGGTCCAAGGCTGCCTGTCCCAAAGTAAACAAGCGGAGGAGGCATGCTGGTCTTGACTCAAGGGGCCTGGACCGCTGAGGTGACCAACACCAACAAAGGGGTGGGGTTGCCCAGCTTGGCAGCAGAGCGGAGCACTCCCCTGACCCAATAGCAGGCATCCCCATCCAGGGCATAGAAGAGGGCCACGCTCTGCTGTGATTCAGAGGGAAGTGGGGACTTCCCCCCATCAGGAAGTGAGGCGCGCCTGGATCTCTGCCAGGACGCCCAGGATTTGATCAGCCACCTCATCAGAGGGGACAGGGGGAACCACCAACCCTGTTGCATTCGCTAATGTGGTAACGCTCTCCATTGGTGCTTGGCAGGGTGGGGACCAGTTCAGCTGATCCTGATGGCAGGCACAGATGAACGAAGCCACCGCCCAGCAGGAGAAGGCCAGGTCACAAAGGGAAAGCACGCTCAGAGTGAGGGCATATTCCAGCACATCGCCCATCCCAGCGAGGAGGGCAGAGATGGCCAAGATTAGTGGTTGGTTCATTATGTCATGGATATGGCTAAGAAGAACTAGACTGGGCTCCCAGTCAGGGTGCGCAAGCACCCAGTTGAGGCTCCAGAATGCCAGAGGCATAGCAGTCTGGGCGACTAATAAAAGTGGGGATCTACGGGAAATGTGAGGGAAGCAAACGTTCAGCAATGTACCAAAGGCCCTTAAGGCAAACCAGATGGTTGCGTTGGGGAAACCCCTAAGGGTGGGAGAGGCAGGGAGGAGGACGACTCCTCCAGGGCTCATGGTTGCTGGCCTTCAGATTCTGATAGGAGGCTTGCACACCAGCGAGAGATGGCACAGAGGCTCCACATCATAGAAAATATGGGTAGAAGTATGATAAACCCAATGAGAGAGGCTGAGACTGAGAAACCCCTGGAGGGGACGCTCTAGGTCCTGCTGGTGAGCTGGACCCACATCAGCAGGGGCGGCTATGTGAGCTGAGCCCATGCATGGCAGGCCAGGTATGCCTTGGGGCTGCTCCAACTGGGGAGCAGTTTTGGCATACTTGGTGCCCAAATGAATGGAAGGGCCTCCATTTAATGGACGCGCGGAAATAAATGGAGCATCAGGTTCACCATCGGGGGCAGGACAGATTATTGTGTTTGCAATCTGCTGCCATGTGGCAGGATTGAGCGACTGGATAATCCAGTTGTGTAACATTGAAAAGAGGATTTGGGTGATGGTGTGCTTTGTCAGATCAATTGATGGAATTGTTTATAATCGTTTAAAAGCAGACTGAGTCCACAGCAAACTAGGCAGATTTATCAGATTTATCTTGATGAAGGCAAAAAAGAATGAATTGACAAATTCCCTCAGTGGGGCCAGTTGCCTTTTAAACTGGGCAATAGGCATGGGGAAATATCAAGGGATTGGTCATTTGAGAATGGAGTAAGGGATTCAGTTGGCTGGTTTGGAGGGGGTAGAAGGCAGCTCCCAATTCAGGAAAAAGCTTACAAAATTTTTGCAAATTTTCCCAAAGTTCTGGGGCCAAGCCAAATCGATACTGCTGATCCAGGTCCTGATGACTCAAATCAGCTTGTTCGCACAGCTGGGGTGGTCCAGATACGTCTTAGAAGGCAGGGGTCCATGGATCATATTTTTTGCAATTCAAGCTGATCCCATGATTGGGCGGCTCATATGATCTGAACTTTCTGGATTCATTTCAGAGTGTTGGGCCTGATGATCTGAGCTGTTTGGAACTGGGTTTACAAACCCAAGCTGTGTTCCAATCTAGCATCTGAAGCAGGCCAGCCTGGACCGGCTCCCCCAGTCTGGAAATTACCAGCTGGGCTTTGATGTTAGGAATTGTCATTTTCCCATTTTTTGGCCATGGCTTGCCTGGGGAGTGGGTGGCCTCAGGGCCCTCTCCATGCCCCCTGAAGTGAGCCATCTCCCTGAAGACCCCTTCTATCAAACCTACCAGGATTAAGGAGGGGGAAGAGGTGGGAGTGGGATGGCTTTGGGTAGGAAAGCTGTCACTGAGCACTCAGCTATCACATGGGCGAGGTCGTTCAGCTGTGATAGAGGGGCCACTGGAGCCTTGGGGCCCATTTTCATCCGGAAGGGGTGCTGAACCCTATCCAGCTGCAAGGGCTGGTCCTCAAGACTTAAAAAGGGGTCAATTTGGATGCTTTCACTGACCTCAAATAAACTGTGGATTAACGTTGGGTAAGGCCAATAAAGACCAGGTTAATCACAGAAATTCATGTGATGGGGTCTAAGATTTAATCAATGGGCTGAACATTCTCATTTACAATTTAAACAATGTTGATTTGTTACATTTAATTTCAAAATGAGATAAAAATTTATTTTTAAAAAGTATAAAGTTTATTAAAAATGCCAATATTTAGCTTATATCTTAGTCTCAAGTCTGTGCATATGTTTTATAAATCTACTATTAATGGTAGTCTCGTCATATTGGCCAAAATTGATTTTCGCCCTAAACAAATTGAGAAAGTCTTATCATCCTAATTTAACTTAGAGTAGTGTTTGTGCAATTAATCTCTCTGTTGGTAATCTATTCCTTTATATAAAGGATTTGTTTATATATTTACTTTTACCATGCTAACCTTTTCTGGCCTCAATATTTGCTTATAGAGGTACACTGAGATTTAATTTAAGAATAGAGTTGTTGAGACCATATATGTTGGGTTTTTCTTAATCTTACATATGGCCTTTTATTTGAAGAGTTAAATAGGCTCTCCTTACAGAAACTCAGTTATAAATTCTACAGATAAAATACCATGGACCTAGAGCTCCTCTAAAAGAATCAATAACCCTGTTAGATTTATTAAGCTATACTTTTTAGTGATGAATAGTTAAAATCTCCCAAATACTTGAGCCCATATTTTATTACTCTCTAAGATTAAATGCTCTTCATATTATATCAAAGATCTGTTTGCTTCATGGATATAGTGCTAACAAATAAATTATGATGAGGTAGTATTATTTCATGACAAAGAGGCCTTAGAGTCATCCTTAACTTTTCTGAAGAAAAATTATCCCATATTGCACTTAGAATAACGTTTATCACATATAGATTTATTTAGAAATAGTAGAAAATTCCTAATTCTTGATAAAAGTCTGGCAACCTATTTGGCTAGCCAAGTCTATATCAGTGGTACAATCTAAATGTGAAGCAAAGCATACTGTTGAATTTTTCTCTAAGTTAATCCTTTATCTATAAAGTAGTAATCACTTGAGTGTTATACTTTGATTTAATTTTATAATGAGTAAATACACTTGACAAGGGATCTAAAAGCGCATTTTTTTCCTAAAATCAAATGTAAAAGAAACTTTACAGAGGTCTCAATCCAGTAAAATTGATGCAGGGTTATTTTTCCAAGTAAAACGGTAAAAATCCTTATAATCTTTTTTTCACTTTTATTTTCCCTAAACCCACTTGAATATAATGTCTTCAGCAGCAATAAGTCTATATTAACTCATTATTTTTTTATAAAAAGCAATATCCAATCAAAAAGATGAATCTTTTGTGAGAATAGAATACTAAGTTTTCTCATTTAAATCATTTTCTAATATAAAAGCACTTTAACAAAAGTAATGGCTTCTGTTTACACTAAAAATTCTAAAAATGATTAAAAAGGGACAACATAAGACTTAATCAAGGTTGACTGACATTTACCCTCCCAGCAAATGATAAGAATGTTTTAGGTCAAATTCAGCTGAAGAGGAAAAATGTCGGCCATTTACAAGTTTCTGATGTTGTTAAAAGTTCTTTTAAGAATAATAAAAATGTAAAAGTTGAGGAAATTGGCCAAAATTCTCTGGCCAATTCTCGGTGGAACCCTGTTAATTGGGGTAACACTTTTTCAAAAACTCTACGGGCATCAAACGTAAAATCCAACAGTTGTATTACTCTGACCTCACCACAGACCATGGGGAAATTATTGGAAGGCACTCCCTGACCCCAATGAAGTCCACCAATGAACCTGCACAGTTACCCCCTTTTTATAGGCTTGGTAGGGGTCCTCCAAGGTGCAAGAAATTTCTTGGTGTGGTGATTGGCTTTAATTATAAAAATGTTATCTCATGGGTACATTTGGGCCAATCAGAAATCCTCTTCCTTTGTTCTGCTGCCCTGAAGCAATTACCCAAGTTGTGATATGCTATTCCTTCATATTTTCTTAGTTGGATTAGGATAAGAAAATCTGAACATGTTCCCAAATTCCCCTTGACCCTTGAATTACTTTAAATACCAAACAGTTGAATGTCAAGGATCATCATTTTTTCCCCTATCATGAATATAATAAAAAGCATATAAAACCAATTTTATTATCAGTTGATATATATTTTTACTAAAGAAATTTGTGGAACTGGACTGCAGAATGCACCGGCGAGCAAAATAAGCTGGTTTACCACAAAGATATTAGCAAAGCTAGAGGAGATTCAGAATAAGTGGTAAAATTAATTTTTAATCAGTCTTATTATAATTGGATCAGACCACTGCCACCTGAGTGTATATCCACTAGATAAAATATGGGTAGGGGACTATTTATGAGTATTTTGGCTTTGCGCACCAATAAGCTAAACTAATCTAGCAGATAGTAAAGTGATCCATGGAGTTCCTGGCCCATCAGAATGCTGCGCATAAAGGTTTAACAGTGTTTATCCTCCTTTTTCCATAAATTTTGATCTCCCATTTATTTATTAGCTAATGAGCTATTATCCCTAGGTTGGCTCACCTCAAATAGATTAATATAAAAATTTAAATGGGACAGACACTTTTAATGGATGATTTATATAGCTAAAAATGGCCAATGCCTAAAACTAGGTATTATGAACAGTGAATGGAAAGTGACCCATTTTTTGATAGCCACCTCTTTATTAACATAAATCATATAACCTCCATAAAAGTAGTGTCTATGAATTAATTCTTTTGTTAATACCCATTTACTGTACTTCAGAGTAATGTTTGCTATTGCTCAGAGTTTTAGAACTTAGGCTAAGTGAACAGCATTAGGAGACGACATCTAGAAGGAATACATGATTAGCAGCCATTTTGGCCACCACTGTGGCCCCTAAAAAGCATCTAGATATTGCATTAATAAACTTTTTGAAGAGGGAAGCTTTTAAAACTCAAATGTGTTATCTGAAGATGTAAGATACCTTCCCAATTTTTAAGCTCTTAAAAATACCTAAAAACATGGATTAATTATAAATACATGCATTAGTAAAGACCTCTTTGCTGATTCTTCCCCTTTCAGGAATAAAGTAATATGGTGTAAAAGGGTTGAAATGGGATCAATTATTGTTAGTCAACTAAGGTTTGTTTAGTCAACACAAACATCAGGGATCCTTTAAGATATAACAAAATGTAAGAGTTAATACATGTTTAAAGCTTGCTTAAGAATCTCTCCTTTTTTAAGATGTTGTTGCCTGCACTTTTTAAGCATTCTTTTTTTAGAGTCAATAGATAATAAGGTGAGTAGTTTAGTTAATGTAACAAAAAGTCGCAAGAAAGATTCAGTATTATTTAGGGGCAAAATAGCTTAAGTAGCACCTAAAAGCAGGACTATTATGAAAAACAAGATAATATGTGTTATAAAATTGGCGTTTTTGTTGAGATACGCCAAAATCAATATTGCGCAGGGTTTGACCCACTGAGCAATAGTACCAACGATATGAGGATTGTTGCCTTGAAACAACAGAAATAAACTTAATTAATAATAAGGAGCACTTGCCCCCACTATACTACTTTATTTGTTAAAATAAACACAGCTGATCCTTGCTGTTTTGCCCACTCTAAACTATTAACAACCTTCTTTTTCTTGATTGTCTCCTCTCACTTGTATCATAGCAACTTCAGATGATACTGCTTTCATGGCTTAGTAATTCACTTCTGCATGTCTCATTGGTTCCACCAATTCTTCATTTGTTAATTTTAAAATCACCTAATTTGAGGCGATTACCCTAACAACCCAATATCACCTCAATTTGAGGCACTCGAATTACCATAACTCATATCAAACTTGGCGGATTCCATCCATTCTGCCATAATGACTTAGGGCTTATCGTCTAGTCATATCAGAATCGTGACAATATACCCTCCTTGACTGGACAATGAGGCTCTTTATTGCTTATACGCCTGGAGGAACTTTGCATGCACTCAGTTGATGATCTGACTGCTAGTGGGGTCCTTGATTGTGTATGCATCTATATTGTATACTCAATGACTTTGAATGGCCCAATCCAGAAACTGGCCAGCTTGTTTCCAGCTGAACCCATGTTGATCATAATATATAGGACTATATCTCCATCTTTGAACTGTTCTAGGCCACTTTGCTGTATCTGATCAGCAGCCTGGCTTTTGATTTTCTTGGCTAAGCTGAACAAGTACGCTTCAGTTTGTAATTTAATCAGTGTATTTGTTAGGATGGTCAGATAGCATTGCAAATCTATTCCGCCAGTGTCCTCTACACAGGCATACAGAAGAGCGTGCAGAGCGGGTTGTCATCTCTAAAGCAATTGGAATGGGCTTTTCCTCGTGGAAGAATTGTAACTAATGTTGTAGGCAAACACCATTTCAGAAAGGAGGGTAATCCAATCAGAGGGCCTATCAGTAACCAACTTTCAGAAAATGTTCCCCAGGGTCCCATTAACCCGTTCAACTATTCCATTGGACTCAGGGTGATATGGAGCTGTTAAACCCCGTAGATAGCCATTATTTCGTTGAGTTTGGGAAGTATGTGAGAGGTGAAATTAGTGCCATTGTTGGTAAGGATTAACTTCGGGCATCTATGACGCTGAATGATGTATTCCGTTACAAACTTGACCACATTAACCACGCCCAGATCCCGAATGGCCTATGCCTCAACCCACCTGGTCAAGTGGTCAATTGCCACCAGGATATACTTGGACCAGTTAGCTCCAGTTGAAAGAAGGCTGACAACATCAAGGGAAACTGTATGCCAAGCGAAGTGCAGCTTTACTAACTGTTATGAGGTCTTTCAGTGAAACGGCTTTTCCACTTGGAACTGGTGTCAGGAGGAGATAGTATCAAGCACATCGAGTTTATGCTTTCCCAGTAATACTGAGGTCGCAATAATTCCAATGTCTTTTGCGCACCACCATGCCCAACTGCCCTATGTGCGCTCATGATAATGTTAGGCCGCGTTGAGGGTCGTGGAAAGTTCACTATGGAATCACTAATCCGCTTATACAACTCACCATATCGCTGGAAAGTATTGTCTTGCATTTTATTCAACGCCTTGATGACTTGGGGTGGCTCATCATTGTACTTTCCGCTGAGCATCTTGTCATACATAATATCGCTCAGGTCCACTGTAACTGCAATAGTTGATAGCCTCGACAAGAATCAGCATTCTGGTGTCTTGCTCCTGGTCAGTGAAGGATCTCGAAGTTGTAAGCTTGTAGTTTAAGGGCCCATCATGCTAGTTGGCCCTCAGGCTCCTTAAGGTTCTGCAGCCAGCATAATGAGGCGTGATCCGTTACAACTTTAAATTTTACACCATGCAAATATACTCATAATTGCTTGTAAGTGTAACTCACTGCTAAGCACTCCCGTTCAGTCACAGTATAATTTTGTTCATGGCTATTCAGACTTTGATGCAATACGCCACGAGGTGCTCCTCCCCCTCATCATCTTTTGAGACAGAACTGCCCCCACAGCGGAAAGAAATGCTTCCATCTGTACAATAGATTCCTTTTCAAAATTTGGTTAATGTAGCACTGGCGCCTAGATCAACACTGTTTGAAAAGTATCAAAGGAGCATTAACAGTGTTCCATCCATTCAAACGTGACATTATTTTTTAATAGCTCAAACATCAGACCTCCAATACAACTAAAGTTAGGCATGAAGTGGCGATAGTAGTCAACCATCCTAAAAATACTTGCATATTTCGTTTAAAGCTTGGTGTAGTCTTCTATCAAATGGCCTCCACCTTAGCTGGTTGGGCCTCAGCCCAGTTGCATCAAATAAAAAAGATGGTACTCTAGCTGATCCTTAAAAAAGTGGCATTTTTGAGGTTTTATTTTGATGTTGGCCTCAGCCAACCGGCGGAATACCTCTTCCAAATGGCTAAGGTGTACAAAAATGTGCGGGAGAAAACGTTAATATTGTCAAGGTATACAAGAAAACATGACATATTAAGTTGCCAAAGATAGTGTCCATCGCCCATTGGAAAGTAGCAGGGCATTACACAGCCCTTGGGGCATATGTGTCAGTTGAAAAAGCCCTTTTGACGTGATAATGGCGCATTTCTCCTGTTCCGCCACAGGTAACTCAATCTGCTTATAGCCAGATATTAAATCCATTGTGGAGAAGTAATGAGCTCCCTCTAATCGGTCCAACGCATCATCAATCCGTGGCAAAGGGTTTGAGTCCCTTTTTTTAATGCTGTTGAGCTTACAGTAGTCTATTACTACCCGGTTAGTACCATCCTTCTTTTTAACAGTTAGGACAGGGAAGCCCATGGGCTCTTCGATGGTTTAAGCATTCCTTGCTCCAATAGTTTATTGATTTCCGGCTGTGACAACTTATTCCACTGCTCTAGATCGGCGGATTGGCCAAGATCTGATGGGGGGATGACCCCCAGTGTCCACTTGATGGATCACTCCTCAGGTGCACCCTAAATTATGATCATTGACAGCAAAGATCTCTTTGTATTTTTAAAATAAAGCTTCCGCTTGATATTTCTAATCTTTTGTTAACCCCATTAATTTCTCACACTATAAAACTTCTATTACACAAAGCTGTGTTTCAACAGACAGACCAAATTTATCCAGTGAACCAAACTAATGAATCCTGAGGACCTCCTCAACTGGAATTAAATGTAGATATACAACTTTTTTGGTGTTGACAGATCTGCATTATTTTATCCTGAAGATTGCTACCAAGACCTTGATCTCCCCATGCCTCAGGAGTATAATGCCAGGGGCCATGTGGGGCTCAAGCCATGATTGCTGATAGGGCCAATGACCTTCCCTTATAGCCCAGCAGGAACTTCCACCTCTAACTCAGTGCTTATGATTGCTTGGTGTCCAGAGGGAATATATATAGGGACAGCGGCTCTAAGCGGTAGCCCTTGATATTCATAAATCTGGTGAGGAAGGGCCCAGATCTTGCTTTTTGATTTATGATAGTGAACTAAAACCACCTCAACACCATATTCAATATTGACATGACTCATGTGTACAGGATCCTTAGGCATTCCATTTGAAGTGAAGAAGATTGGGATCCGCTGTCCCAGAATTTCAAATGTCTCTGCTGTCATATTAACAACATCCCCATAGTGTCGCATAAATGCAGTTCCAATCAATAAATCGTAGTTACTGTTTGGTAACGCTATAGCTGGGGCTAAAATAACAATCAACCAAAACCGCAAAGGTAGTGCACTGTATGCTACTTCAGAGACTGTGCTTTCTGCGCCTGCAGTCTCATACACCATATGATGCTCTACATCAGGCTTTAATGCTAACTTTGTGTTGGGATTTTTGCCCATATTCTCAGCCTACTAGATTACCTGGTGTTGCTAGGGGAAAATTCCCTAAGGCGAAGTGAATCAGAAATTGGTTGGCCCAAATTTTGTGGGAACTACATTCAAGGGATTTTGGGATATTCGCCTGGTTGTATCCATCGGGGATCAATCCAGATGAATACCTAATATCTCATTGGGCGGAGTGGATGACGAAATAGGTGCATCTGAAAATGATTAACTATCAGGTGTACCAATTGAGATTGGTCAGGTTCCATCACCGACTGATTGGGAATGAATAGTGAGTTGCGAGGCAAGTGATGCCGCCTGCAACTAGAGAACTGATTGGTTGGTGAAGTGACCTAACATAATGGGTAAAAAGTCCCATTACCTAAGCAGGTCGCTAGCCAATTATGGTTGGTTCACTTGGATTGAGAGGAAAACGTTAGGGACACATTTATGACTCTTTCCAATTGAGGTCTCAAGGATGTCCAATGATGGAATCCTAGCTAGGATGGGGAAGACCAATGCTGCCAAGACGAGGAAGGGTGATTCAACAGCAACAGTGCCGTTTCATTAAAGAGGTGTCAACCGATGGTTAGCCAGCAGATTCCCCTACTATATAATTCCCTAGGATTCACTATAATATAAACATTGAAAAACACAGATTAACAGACATTAAAACAGTATTATTAGTTTTATTATTAATATTGTAGATTTGGTGTATAGTTAGACTATCAGCATCCAGTGTGAAGTTCCATCTCAAGGATATTATTGCAGAAAGCAATAATTGGAAAACTCTCTTAGAGAGAAGAGTAGAGATCCAAGCGGGGATCTAGAGATGAAGGGAACCACAATTTAGGGATAGCTGCCGACTATGTGTTGGGACAAAAGAGATGGTCATCAGGTTATCTTGATGAAGATCAGGTGGACAGTAATACAGGGAACGATACCCTACAAATATGACTTGATGTATTTAATTGGAAGTAATGGCCAAAGCGTTGGGCCTGATAATAGTTCTAACTCAACTATGGATAATAGTCTCCATACTATTTTAAGATAATATATTCTATACAACGCGAGGTGCACAAGGAAACTGAACCTGTGCAGTAAAATGGTTACTGGGTTGATGACTGATAATCAACCAAGAGTAAATTTTTACAAGTTGGTGCTCACTACAGGGGTAGTTGAGTAAAGAATTTATTAATAATGTCGTATAAAGAAGAAATGCGCAAGTTGTGGACCAAGATCACCACAGTGAATCAGAATGCCTTAAACTCAGCTGACCATCGGGAGTTTGTGGCCTTAGAAGAGCGAGTCACCAAGGTGGAGGAGGGAGTAGAAAACGTAGCCAACTTTTGGAATGAGTTACTTGGCAAAGTAAACTCATTAAAGAAGAAAGAGGAGACCTGGTTCAAGAGGTCCTATTCTTGAAAATGGAGCGAGAAGCAGATTGCGTTCATTTGAGAAAGTTTGGTGTGGATATTGAGAAATTGATGAAAGAAGTAGAGGACTTGAAATCCCACATATGTGCATGTGAGCCTAATATGGCCAGTGATGCCAAAGAGAGTAGTCCTCATATGATACTTGGGAGATGAATACCCCAAGAAATATGCCGCCCGCCTTTAATGCTATTTTGGAGTTGATGCCTGAAGTCACTCCACAAGTTAACCGAGTAGCTGAACCAAGAGAATCAGCCCAAAATGACTCAGAGGAATTTAGAGCAACACTGAAATTGCCAACATTTCATCAGGATAACGCCCCAGCATTTTTCCAACTATTCGACATGACTATGAACAGATACAGGGATCATCAAAAGGTGTTGACGGTCATGAACTGTTTGGACACAGACTGCCAGAACCTAGTGTTATCCCACTTGGAGGGGGACAGCTGTTCATATGCCAAGGCTAAGGCGGCCATAATGAAGGAGTTTGGGAGTCCAATTTACATGTTAAAAGCAAGCAAGAATTTATGGGAATTCAATTTCATAAAGACAAGTCTCTTGCTAGCTTCACAGATCAATTTTACAGGAGTAGCAGATACTGGCTGGAGCAAAAGTGTTAGATGACTTTGATGCTAGAACCGCTTTGCAAGTGGCCCTTTGACCCTATTGCAATTTGCATCGGATGATGTCTTCTGTATTTGCAACTGAGATAACTACCTCACAAATGGTAGATAACCTGAAGATTTTAGGAGCGACGTTTGAGGCACCAAATAGAAGCTTCAAGTCTAATCCAGTCCGAAATCCAAATCCCACAAAGGGAAGTGAAGGAGCAAAAGAGGCTTTTAACCAAACTGTGCCAGGAAATAAGCCCAAAGAATTCAGATGGTTAAATAAAAAAAGAGAAGGTCTGCTTCCAGTGTGGTGGGAAAGGACATTTCGCCGCACACTGCAAAAAGCCATAGGATTAAATTAATGTGGTCCAGGCCAAAGAGACAGCAGCCGCCAAAGATTCAAGAAAAGGTCCCGCTGCCTAGACAAGGAACAGTCTAGAGTGGCGGAGAAACCTGTTCCTCCCAATATCATGAATGAAGAGATAGACATTAGCGATCTGTTCATAGATGATGAGCAGGATTAGCTATACCAAGTGGTCAACATGGATATAAATGCCGTGACCAGAGCTGGGGCAAAGAAGATTGACCCCAAGATAATTTAGGAAGTTGCCCAGCCGTACACCTGACAACTGGCAGAGAAGATTTGGACCACCGAGAATCCTGATGAGTTATCAGATGTTTGTTTAGATGAGGCCATTCTGTTAAATTCCCCTAGACGCAATAAAGGAATCATTTCCTGAATTATTGGCTCAGATTATTCATACCCTAGATTCAGCTAATAACGCTGCCATTCACTCAGTAAATACTATATTACAATACTGAATGTAAATATATAGAATTCAGGTGAATTGAGTGAGGGTGAGGGCAGTTGTCAACAGTGGATCGCCCATTAATATTATGTTGACCAAGCTGGTGAAGAGGATGAAGATCTCTCCGGAATTGGAACACAAGAAGAATATGGAACAGATGGGCTGAACACCACCATTTCCTGTGGAGCGTATAGTGTGCTGCCACTACAATTCAGGTCATTGGTGATATCTACAACAGCAATAGTTTTGGCAAACCAAAACTATGATATCCTGAAAGGAATGGAGTTTCTGCAGAAGTACAGAGTTAAATGTAACTTCAAGGATAATAAGTTGACCATCCTGGGTCAGATGTTACCATTGATATACCAGAAGGATGGTGAAGTTCTGTTGAATTGGAGAAACAACTTCATTAATCTGATATAAACTTTTCTCTCTCGTTGCAATCACTTTTGCAACTTATTCAATTCAAGTCTGATTCTAGTTTGATAATCTCAAAGAGGAGATTAGTCTGCGCCCATTTCAGGGAGCAGTTGGGCAAGTAAGGTAAGAGGAGCAGGTGGTAGGCCCACAGCCTCAAATGTTTGAAAACGCCCCAGAGAAACTGGCGGAACAGAAAAAATTTAAAAAAACCGGCGGTCACTATTTCCCCAGAAATCCTCACTTGGCAAGCACGATGCAACCAGTACATAAACATGCCGCACTCCCAAACTCTCTCATCAGTGGAATATGGAGTCCGTGTGTTTCTGGACATCCAACAAACAGCTCTATGAAAAATTTTGTGGAGATGTGCACACTTTTTTCCTGACCGCGGTGTATGTCGCACCTCACTCCATGTCATGCGGTTGGCTGGACCTCAGTTTCAAAAAAAGGAGGCAGCAGACGAAGCTGCTGCGGTGCGCATAGTGATTGACCTCCCCAAAGGGCAATGGGTCATCGAAACCAAACGCACCAGATGGACAAAATCAAACCAAATTTTCCTCACGTTTGACTTTTTGCCTTCTATGGTAAAACGTGACATTTTCGAGCAACACCTGAAAGATGGTCTCACCATTTATGACAAAATACAATCTTTTGAGATGCAACGCTTTATGCTGATGCCACACCTGTGCACCGGCAAAGCCATTGCAGTTCTGACTCCAACTGAGGAGATTTTGAAGGTCCTAACCCAAATCCTGCACTCCACATATATAAATATCGAAGGGCATATCACCCACCCTTTCTGGGTAACCGTGGACAGCGCACCCCCCATCTGCACCCACTGTGACACGTTCAGCCATAAGGCACATGCATGCCCCACCAAGGTGGGCATCACATTCCAAGAGCACCCCTGGTGGCCATGGCCAGCGGAGAGGCGCACTACGAACCAACTGCAAGCACCAAAGAGGCTTTCCCGTGTGGAGCACAAGGCTGCTACCTACTGGTAAAAACTATTTCCCCACAAGAGTGGAAGAAGGCCAAGCAGGCCTGCAGGGATGCGGCCAAGGAAGCGGCCAAAGTCACCACCACTATCCCACACTCCCAACGCCAGGAGGACATCAAAACCTTCGCGGCAGAAGCAACTTGGGAATCCATCAACCAATCAGATTGGGAAGCCCATGCCGATTGGGCCACCTGATCTGAGGATCCAATGGGTGACTCAATTTCACCCGATCTTTGCAACCAAGCTCAAGTCAAAACTGACTTGGTTTCCAACCTACCTGAAAAAAATTTTTGACCCAAATGTTGGTGCACTGAACTCATCCACACCGCAAAAAATTCGTCCAACGTTGGGAAACAAAAAGCAAAGGCAAAAGCCAACGCAAACCTTTCTGCTAAAATCAACAAAACTACCAATAGCGTTGCTGCAAACACCTGCACTGCCATGAAGGCCCGCGGGGATCTAGAGGAGGCTAGTGGGCCCAGGTGCCCACCCCCTCGCACCTAAGGTGCAATGGGGGAAACCTTCACTTTAGGGACGTTGAATATCGCTGAACTCAAGGCCTCACCATCCCGGGCTAGGAAACTGAGTTTTTTACAAAAAAATTTACCCGTGGATATCCTGGCCATCCAGGAGTCCCACTGTCCACGAGGTTCCAAAGATGCTTGGAAAACTATGCTCCTCCCATCCCTATCCTTTTGGTCAGAGCACTGTGGGGTGCTAGTTCAGAAAAACAATTTTTCAAATTTTTATTATCAGAATCCTTCCTCAATGGCTGAGTCCTCATTGTCACTTTCTCGTGGCCAACATGGCACACGCTATCATCAACATCTATGCCCCAACCTGTGCATGAGAACATCAGGAATTTTTCTTTTTGGTCAAATCCCTCCCATTACCCCCAGACCCTTTCATGGTCAACGATATGAACTGTTGGCTAAACACACCAACGGACCATTGGCCTTCCTCCTCCCATGCCCTCCAGGGTCACATAGAACTTCGCGTTTTAAAGGCCACCCTTGGGTTAATGGATGCACTGTTGCGGTGAGCCCCGCTGCTCAAAAACATGATGTGACCCCACATCCATAATGGCCAATTAAGGTCCATAACCCGCATAGACCTTATCCTTACACTGGCAAAATTCCAACCCCACATTTCCCACTTCAAAACAACAAAAATCGAATTCTCCGACCACTGGCTGGTCTCAATAACCTACTACCTACCTGTCACAGTGGCTAAGGCCCCACATTGGTGCAAACTCCGCCCTCCCGAACTTGCGTCGCCAGGATTTTCCACTTGGGTGGAATCAGCAACTTTGAAAAAGAGTTTGTTACACTGTTTTGTGTGGACCCCATCTCCACATGGGCAGCCTTCAAAGAGGATACCATCTGCCACTCTTGCCACCTCTCCTCCTGATGCTCACGAGCCACATTGGCCGTCATCTAGCGCGCTCTGGCAGAGTTGGCACACCTGGAGTCCAACATCCCAGCCACAGGATACAGCCCTGCATGGGGCTGGAAGTGGGCGGAGGCTGCTGCCCACCTCAACGCGCTCGAAAGGCAACACAAACATTGGGTTTGTGTTCAGTACAGGGCCAAACACATTACAGAGGGCAACAAGTGCACCACATATTTTTTTAAAAAAGTTTGCACCATGCCAGAGCGTGGCCTGCACACAGGTGCAAAGATCGGATGATTCCATTGCAGATATGCCAGCCAAAGTGGCAATCATAATATAAAAGTATTACTCCAAGTTATACCGGTCTGATCCAATTCAGCCAGCCAAAATAGCGGATTTTCTCGACTGAACCCACATCTGCACCATTTCCTGATACTCAGAAATAATGAATTTGATTAATCCAAACGAATTATGGACAGCTATCCGCGGTGCACCAAACTGGAAATGCACAGGCCCAGATGGCATTCCATATGAATTCTATAAAAAGTACTTCAAATATATATCCCCACTACTGCTTGCCTCACTTAACCAGAGCCTTATGGAAACGCGCCTCCTACCAGGAGGACAAGAGGCCTTCACAGCCACACTCTTCAAGAAAGGGGACAAGCTAGACTTAGCCAACTGGCGCCCCATTTATTTAAATAACATGGATACAAAAATTTTAACAAAAATAATGGATAACCGTTTAGGGATTGTAGCATCTGCCACCATCTCCCCAGAACAATTCAGTTTCATACCCAGAAGGTCAATTTGGGACAACGTGCACTCTGTGGCTAACGCATGCCAGTCCATAGCCTATGGGGTACTTGTATTCTTGGACCAACAGAAGGCCTATGATAGAGTAAACTGGGAATACCTCAGGGCCTGCCTCCATCAATACCGCTTACCCCCTTGCTTAATCAACTGGGTGATGCTGCTCACGGAATCTGCAACAATGGCAGTATGTGGCCCTGGATTCCTAACGGAAGTAGTCCACCCTCAAAGGGGCTTGCGACAAGGGGACCCCCTTAGCCCATTCTTATATAACTTCAGCCTTGACCCACTACTTCGAAACGTGAATGCCCAACTCACTGGGGTCCATGTGCCAGGCCAAGCCCCAGTCAAGATGATGGCATTTTCAGACGACTGTGTGGTTGGGGTGTCTAATAATAAAGATGCACGCGCACTTAAAGCTCTCATACAGGAGTATTCCCGGGTAAGTAACGCTGCACTGAACACTTTATAGAACCGAAATCATCCTTCTTGGTCAGTATCAAACCTGCTGGGCCCCAGCAACCAGTGCCCAGACCAGCCCATCTGCTCGCACACGTGCTCGCCCTCTCAGCTCACCCCACACCGCCCCACTGGTGCTCCCCTTCGTGCCACGCCCTACCATAGGGCTGGTCCGCCATCTGGGCGTGTGGGTGGAGGCAGGCGGGCTTGCATCAGCAGTAATGAAGAGTCATATTATAGACAACGTGACAAAGCGCATCGCCTCCCTCAGAGCCCACCCTACTTCCCTTACTGGCAGGGTTGTATTAGCCAACTCTATGCTCCTCTCCAAAGTCTGGTTTGGAGCCCACGCCATCCTCTTCTTCCCAAGCTTTTTCAAATCCTTGTATGCCCTGCTGCAAGGATGGCTTTGGTCAGGCCGCCCACCACCAGTATGGCTAGAGGTCATGTTTGGCCCTCGTCATCATGGGGGCATGGGCCTGCTTGACTTCAAAGCTCATGCTGCCAAGATCCTGGGCACCTGGATTGCGGCCGTCACCGCCCTTACGCTCCCCTCCCAACACTGGTCCCACGCGGCCTGCTCCAACTTCTCCTGCGCCTTGGGCCTTATCAATCCATCGAACCCTCACTCCTTGATGAAATACTTGGCTTCACACCCATCGGCCACAGGTCCTCACGGGGCTAAAACCCACTACAAACGAATTCTCCTCTCCATGCGGAGCGCTGAGTGGAGAATTCGTATTAGCGGACACATAGCCCAGAGAGGCCGCCCCTCTCCTCAGTTCACACAAGAGGTACAGGGATACCTATCAAGATGGCGTGATCCCCACACGGCCCCGTGTCCTATCCAGGGTGGACTACCTGGACATGATGGACATCCCTTACTCCATTGAGACCCAAAAAACTATCTGGAAATATGCACACCATCCTCTGTTGCTGCCTCAAAATCTGTTCCCATGTGTGGCGCTGCCTGAGGCGGGTGTACTGTATGGCTGAGCACTCTAACTCTTTAAACACATCCTGCATTGTGTGTGGCCAGTATGTAACGCTGTTCCACCGCTTGGAGAAGTGCCCTACCTCTAAAGTGATATGGCGCGAAGTTCAACGTCTTCTGGGCCAGGATCAAACATATCCCTTCAGTCTGTCAAGAGATATGTTTGCTTTATTAATGGCCTTCCCCTTCCACCCTCCCTCCATGCTCTGGTGGTTGCAATCGCCATGTGGACTATCCACACGATTGTTTTGGATGCCATCGCAGGCTCCACCCCCACCCTCCCAGAAGCTGTCCACATATTCCAGTCTCATTTGGTGGACCACTTTCAGGTGTGGATGTTTAGATACCTCCCACCGCGTTGCCGACAGCTGGTCTCCTCCTGGTTCCCAGTTTGGTTCATCAAATCAGACCCTTTCCTCCACACGTGTTCAATTGTGGCTACGGCTCCTTCACACGTCCCTCCTCCTCCCCATAGTTGTATTCCCGCTGGCAACAAGAGATAGCATCACTTCTCTGGGGTGCCTACCCTGTTACTAAGATTTGTCTCTTTTGGGTCAAATTTGGAAGTGTCTGTCCCATGGTCAGCCTTCCTCGCAATAAATTCAAATTCATTAATCTGATATACAATGATGGCATTGTACTGATTCAATACCGATTAGTTGGTAGGAAGCAACGAGAGATGCCAGTGGAAATCCTAGAAAGCTAGGGAATTCCCTTAAGGATTAAGAAGGAAAGGACCATACCAGCTGGATCGCAGATGATAGTCAACAAAGGGTTGACTTTAGAGATTTCAGAGCTGTTGTATGGAGAAGTTGGAAGCCCCTGGAAGAAGTCCAGAGTGGAGCCATGGGTGGCTCCCCGGATAATAATGCCAGCCATGGAGAAATACAATTTTTCCTGGTAAATTTGATCGAAAAACAGGTGAGGATCAAGAGGAATCAAATCATTGCATTTATTCATTTAATCTCGACGGCAGAATTGAGACAATTCCATGACTTTGGGTCTCTCAAGGAAATGGGATTACCAGCCAGGGTGGCCAAAAGCATCAACCTATTGGTTTATAGGGAGCAGCTTGCAGATCTGCCAGAATGGCAAAAAAGGAGGAAATTCTCAAATTATTTGAGAAAATCAGGAAGTGTTTGCTCAGGATGACTACAATTTGGGATGCGCATGACACGTAATTAATTCACAAGGTCAACACTAGGGAAAATCTACTGATAAGGATGAGACTGATCTGAAGATTGAAAGCCACTGAAGCGGTAGTGGTAGATGTGATCAGCAAACTAGTGAAGCATGGGCTTCTAGTTCCATCGTCAAGTCCCTGGAAAAGTCTGATTCTGATTGTAAAGAAGAAGGATGGATTAAATCAGGTAGTGTATGACTATCGGAGGCTGAAAAAAACTATGAAGAAGAATTTGTATCCCCTACCAAGAATCAATGATGCACTGGTTCAAAGAGGAGAAGCAAAGTACTTCTACGTGATGGACCTAATTTTGGGATACTGGCAGATCGACTTTCCAGAAGAAGACCAAGAAAAATGTGTGATTATTACTGCGCAGGGGTTAACTAGCTGACGAGGATGCCTAAGGTTCTTTGCAATGTGTTTGTGACGTTCCAGAGTGCCATGGACGCAATATTAAGCGACCTGAAGTTGTTGAACATCCTGTATATCTGGATGATATCAATGTGTTCAGTAGAACGTTTACTGATCACCTCCATCACTTGGAAGAAATTTTTCAGAGACTGTTTGCGGCTAACCTGAAGATCAAGCCAAAGAAGTGCCACTTCTTCAAGAAAGAGTTGGAGTACTTGGGATTTGTGATAATGCAAATGGATTGCAGCTGCAAACCCTGAAGATAGCAGCTATAGAGCGCATGGCTGTGCCAAAGAGTGTCCAGGACATCCAAGTATTCCTTGGGGATAGTAGGATACTACAGAAGATTTATTCAGGACTTTGCCCAAATAGCCGAGCTTTTGTTTCATTTATTAAAAACCAAAGAAAAGATTTGTATGGAATGGAGAGGGCCAGGACTCCTTCGATGATATATGCCAGTATCTGATAAATTCGCTGATCTTAAAATATCCAATTTCACTCAGGAGCTTATCATTTAAACCGATGCTTTGTTGATGGCAATTGGCGCCATACTGAGCCAAGTAGATGTTCTTGGGGACAAGCATCCAGTGGCGTATGTGAGCAGGACACTCTCAGCTGCTGAGAGGAACTACACCGTGACTGAGCGTAAATGCCTTGCAGTCATTTATGCCTGTAAGCAGTTTTGGGTGAATGCCCACAGAACGCACTTTAAGGTGGTGACGGACCACTCTTCGCTGCATTGGCTGCACAATCTATGGGAACCAGAAGGACGTCTGGCCCAATGGGCACTTAAGCTTCAAACTTACAATTATGAGATATTCCATCAAGTGGGGGCTTCTCACCAGAATGTGGATGGTCTATTGCGGTTACTAATGGTCCAGTTGGTATACCCGCAGGTGGATGAGCTATTACAGAGAATGGTCAAAGGAAGAATTGAGGACAAGCCTCAAAAAATTCAAGGTGCACTTCAAAAAGTGATGGAAAACACTGAGACTATGTATGGACAAGTATTTAGAAATGATCAACGGGAAGTGGCTATTATTCCTGAAACCTTTGGAAAGAGCAGCAATAGTACAAGCAGTTCATAAGGTTTTTGGGCACAGAAGCCTGAGAAAAACAACTGACCATATTCGCCAGTATTATTACTAGGAATCAATTAACTATGATGTCACAAATCATCTGGCTTGTTGCGTGGAATGCCAGCTGCATAAACCACACAAGAATACAACTGGATACTGACTGGTATGACCTGGATTCACCTGGCATACGGTTTCCATAAACATGATGGGACCGCTAGTGATGAGCACAGGAGGAGTCAAGTACATCATAGTAGCCATTGACCATCTGACAAGATGGGTCAAAACTAAAGCCCCAACCAGAGTTGACACTACCAGTACTGCGGGATTCATTTTGTATAAGTAGTATACCATCATGGGTGTCTGCAAGTCCTATTGAGCAACAATGGGACCAACTTCACATCTCATGTGATCCCAAGACTAAACGAAATAATGGGGATCTAAGGAGTCATGTCAGTACCATACCGTCCAGAGACAAATGGACTGGTAGAACGGGTCAATGGGATGCTGGCCATGACGCTGAGGAAGCTAGTCGCATGGAGAAATTCCATGTGGGGAATGTACCTGAGTTTGGTGACATTCGCCTACAACATTAGTCATCACATAGCGACGGGAAAGAAACCATTATTTTACTATATGGGAGGAAGGCCACGTTGCTGCCTATATTATATTTGGTAGTAGAGCCTACATTGATGATGAGTACCAAACAATACTTGAACTGATTGATGAGTATCCTGATCAATATGCAATTGCAAGCATATGATAAAACCTTGAAGAAAAGGATACAAACGAAATTGACAGATGACAAGAACCTATCAGCATTAGAAGAATATCAAATAGGAGAAAGAGTCGCCTATTGTGATATACATGGTTTTGGATAAAGAAACAAATTGGATGTATTGTGGTCAGGTCCATTTGAAGTAATTGCCAAGATGGCAACTGATGCTTACTCCATCAAGAACCTCTTGGATGAAAGAGTAGTAAATCAAGTTCACGCTAAGTATTTGAAGTGTTGGATAAAAGAAAAAAATAAAAGAGTTCCCAAAGGACTGATGAACCATTAAGTTGGTCATGTCCTGATGATTAGGTCAAGTATAAAAAAAGGACCTCTGAACCAATATAGATGGTTAAGTCCAAAAAAGGACCTCTGAACCATAGAAAACTGGTAGGTTTAAGTGCCCAAAACCCAGTTTGGGAGAAAAGATGGACCTCTGAACTGAAACAAGGTCAAGTCCCATAGGAAAAAAGAGAGAGTAAATAAAAAAATCGATATGTTGGAAAAAAAAATTTTAAAATGCATAGAAAAAAAAGCCGATATATTTTTAATTTTTATTTTTATTGATTGTCCTCAGTATGGGGAAGATTCCACCTATGTCGCCTCTCAGGGGAGGGAGGATGGATTGTGGTAGGAACAAATAGCCTTTCAAATAAAATATGCGATTGGACACTTGTGAGGGTGAGACCTACATGAAACCACATTTGTTGAGTGGATGCCGAGCCCTGAGAAAATGTGACTAGGGGAAGGGAAATTGAGATGTTGGAAGATGCCAATTGTGAAACCCTGGAGCGTGGAGGAAAACTGCAATAGAGAAAGAGGCAATCAGCGAATAACCCTGAGTAATCCTGATAAGGTACCAGAGCTGGAAGATTTGTCTTGAGCGCCTGCTGACGGGCTTCATCAAGGATACTGGACATGTGAGCCAGCAGTGAAGAAGGAATACTTGATTGGGGTTGTCAAATCATGCCCCTGATTAACGCCATCAATAGAAGATAGTGATGAGAAGCTCCAGAGAAGAGGTAGTTGTGCAAAGAGCAGATTACATCCTGCAAATGATGACTAAGGGCTTCACGGAAGCTAAAGCTGAATGACTGATGGAAGCCAGGTGAGGCTGGAAGCTTCGTCAACCAACTTTGAAGAACTTGTCCAGCAAAGTAGAGAGCATAAGCAGCAGTATCCCGATCCAGAAGGTTTTGATCAGAGGGATTCAGCGCTAATGTCAAAGACTCAGTGACTTGGACCTGGAGTTCGGCATAGGGGAGCTCAAAATGTATGCTGTTCCCGATTGAAAGCTCAGAAACCAGTACAACAGGTTTGTAGAATTGACTGAGTCAGAAGAGGAACTCGGGGAGAAAATCCAACCCAGCCAAGAACGAATAATCCAAAGTGACCAGCATGATCTCCAGAGTATCAATGATGATGTTTGGAGCATCAGCAAAAGGAGCTGAATCCAGGAGGGTTTTGAAGTCCAACTTGGGAATCAACTGCAAAGGAAGAGTCAGCTGAGAGTTTGTTCAAAATGATGGCCAGCCTGGTTTTGGAGGTATTGGTTACCGTTTCCAGTAATTTGATGGAAGGTCTAGCCGCTTGCGCCAGACTAGGTGTATGAGTCCTGGAAGGACCATAAAAGAGGTTCCATCAAGCATTCTGACTCATTGATGGAAAAGGCGGAGGTCCAAATCAGACAGACTGATAAGAAGCTGCTGGTAGCGAGATTCTGAATTCAACATATGAGCAGGACTAGAGGGGGGATGTTGGACTTATATGGAAGTTGATATTATGCACTCTACAATCCATTAGGCTCCAATTTTGGGAAAATTAATCTCAAAATTAATGAGATAAGCTTTCTGAGGGAAGAATTAAGAATGACTTACAGCCAAGAGGTTATAAGAAAAATAACGAGGGTGAATAGAAAAAAGTATTCTTAATCAAGCCACAAAATGAACATTGACAGAAAGAGTCTCCTGTCAAGGATGAGGAGAGAATCAGGAATTCAAGGATGCTGGACCAAGAATACTGAATATGACAGAAGGTCATATTCCCTGACGGGGGAAAACTGGATCCTGGGACTAATATCATCATGAGTAAATCGATTATCCCAGCATAACAGAAGATAATGGGGACTGCGCTCTGAGTAGGCGGTAGCAAAGAGGAAGAACGCCATATGTCAAAGGTTGTCACAAGCAGCGTTGAGTATTGACAAGTGTACTCCACTTGAACCAAATGAAGTATTTGACCAGGTGTCTGAAGCAGTGTTCTCATGCCCCAGTCCTTTTCTCGCTGGAAATCTAGGCAATAGGGGGGATGTGTTGGGATTTTTGCCCATATTCTCAGCCTGCTAGATTACCTGGTGTCGCTAGGAGAAAATTCCCTAAGGTGAAGTGAATCAGAAATCGGTTGGCCTGAATCTCAGATGAACTACGTTCAGGGAATTTTGGGATATTCGCCTGGTTATATCCATCGGGGATTGATCCAGATGAATACCTAATATCTCATCAGGCGGGGTGGCTGACGAAATAGGGGCATCTGATAGTGATTAACTATCAGGTGTACCAATTGGGATTGGTCAGGTTTCATCACTGACTGATTAAGAATCCATAGTGAGTTGCAAGGCAAGTGATGCCACCTGCAACTAGCAAATCGATCCATTGGTAAAGTGACCTGCCATAATGGGTAAAAAGTCCCATTACCCAAGCAGGTCGCTAGCCAATTAAGGTTAGTTCGCTTGTATTGAGTGGAAAACGTTAGGGACATGTTTCCAACTTTTTCTGTTTGAGGTCTTGAGGATGTATAATGACGGAATCCTAGTCAGGATGGGGAAGACAATTGCTGCCAAGACGAGGAAGGGTGATTCAACAGCAACAGCTGCCATTTCATTAAAGAGGTGTCAACCGATGGTTAGACAGCAGAATCCCCTACTATATAATTCCCTAGGATTTACTATAATAAAAAGATTAAAAAACACAGATTAACAGACATTAAAAGAGTATTATTAGTACCATCTAGTACTAAAAAAACAGTAATATTAGTTTTATTAGTAGTTTTGTAGATTTGGTGCATAGTTAAACTAGCAGCATCCAGCGTGAAGTTCCATCACAAGGATATTATTGCAGAAGGCAATAATTGGAAGACTCTCAGAGAGAAGAGTAGAGATCTGAGCGGGGATCTAGAGACAAAGGGAACCACAATTAAGGGATAGCTGCCAACTGTGTGTTGGGCCAAAAGAGACTGTCATCAGGAGATCTTGACAAAGATCAGGTGAACAGTAATACAGGGAACGAATTCCTATGAGTATGACTTGGAGTATTTAATAAGAAGTACTGGATGAAGCGTTGGGCCTGATAATAGATCTAACTCAACTACGGATAATAGTCTCCATATTATTATCAGATAATATATTCTATACAACGCGAGGTGCACAAGGAAACTGAGACTTTACAGTAAAAAGGTTACTGGGTTGACGACTGATAATCAACCAAGAGTAAATTTTTACACTTTGCCACCAAGCTTGAGGACACTATGTTGATTGTGACAGCCTTATCAAATATTGTGCAAACTCAGGTTTTTGCTACTACAGTGTTACAGTAAGTACACTCAAAGTAAAATGCATCTGATTGTTATAACATGGACATTAAACTGATATCTTTTTTAAAGAAAGCTCATTATATCCCTCCCCACTTTAGAGTATTCTTTGACAATAGCGTTCAGAGGGAGGGCCTCATTTACCCCTTTTAAGAGAATCGCATCAGCTAATGGGTCTGATTCATTGGTAGGAAGGTTACAAACAATTGGCAAGCATATGGTTCTGGGTGCTCCTGGGAGCCTGCTTCTGCCATGTCCATGGATTGCTTTTGAGGCAGCATATTTACCCCTCCATCTGGATGCTGGTATAGAAAAGCATCATCATACTAGGAAGCATCTGTAAGCTGTATAGGAATAGGTTCAGGTGGGACGTTTTGAGTCAGAATAGAGGAGGTAGAGAGTCCCATCTCTACTCCGCTCTGACTTTTCCCTGATTATACTGCTCCCATGATAGTTACTGAACCTGAAGATTATGACAACTCCTAGCCAGGTGCCCAGGGCGACTGCATGAAAAGCAATTAACCCTATGAGACCTGCGTCCTTGAGTTGTAAAATGGGCCACCCAAAAAGGTGGACTGGTTTTGAACAATGTAACCAGGCCCATCCTGATAGGTGAACTGCTGTTGGCAACTTGGTTGAAACTTAGGATTGTGATGACAATAAGACCAGGGAATGCCAACTGAGCTCTGAACAGGAAGGGATGGTTCTTCCAAATAAATAACTATAGCAGTGGAGGAGATAGGCTTCCACTCTATACTGGGTGGAGAGAAGGTAGCAGATAGCCGGCGTAGAATTTGAACAAGTTTAAGCAAAGGTAAGTTATCCTCTAAATATGGGGCCAAAGCATTAAAAAGCTTCCAGTATGGTTTCACAGCAGAGGTCAACGCTATTCTTATATCACATTCAGTTAAAACTCCTGCCCCAATTAACACATGATCTTCTGCTGAGAATCAATTAGCAAATGCAGTGAGGGTCTCGTTATGTTGAAACCCTATGGCTAAAAGCTTAGCCTTCTGTTGCGCCATTTTTGAAGTTTCTTAAAAAAACCACAGAACAGAATCCTTCACTTCTTGATAGGTAACGGAACTGTTATGAAGATAGAAAATATCTTGTTTGGTGCTTCCAACATCCAAATTGGACATTTGTAATTTGGCTTTACGCCGATCTGAAGCTCCTTCTACTGCAAACTCAAATCATTTAAAAAATTCATGGATGTTTCCATTGCGGTCAAATGAAGGCAGCTCGTCAATACAACATTCTTGCAGAAACTACTTTTTACAATTGAGCACGTCATCTAGGGCAAGCTTGAGTTCTGCATATTCAACAGATGCAGTGTGTTGAGATGAGTCCTTAGTAAAGAAAGCCGGATATGAAATGACTAGTGACTGAGGAACGCTTATCAGTCTTTGTGATTGATCAATGGGCCCCCTGTAGTGAGCACCACTGTTATAAAATTGGCGTTTTTGTTGAGATATGCCTTAATCGATATTGCGCAGGGTTTGACCCACTGAGCAATAGTACCAACGATATGAGGATCATTGCCCTTGAAACAACAGAAATAAACTTTATTATTAATATGGAGCACTTACCCCCGCTATAATACTTTATTTATTATAATACACAGCTGATCCTTGCTGTTTTGCCCACTCTAAACTATTAACAACCTTCTTTTCTCGATTGTCTCCTCTCACTTATATCATAGCAACTTCGGATGATACTCTTTCATGGCTTAGTAATTAAATTCGCCATATCTCATTGGTTCCACCAATTCTTCATTTGTTAATTTTTATGATCACCTAATTTGAGGCGATTTCCCTAGCGACCCAATATCACCTCATTTCAAGGCACTTGAATTACCATATCTTATATCAAACTTGCCGATTCCATTCATTCTGCCATAATGACTTAGGGCTTATCATCCAGTAATATCAGAATTGTGACAATATGCCAATCCAAAATTTTCTATTTGGGTCATCATTAAGGGGAAGCTATACTAGGACCTAGGTACAAAGAAGTGACATGATTATTCTTTTTCTAAGAAATTGAAACAGGAATCTTTCTACCTTATTTACCAGAAGTAAATTTCATAGATCTGAATTTAAATTTTAACGTTCTTTATTAATCAACACATACAACCTTAAAAAAGATTAAGGTATTTTATAAATAAAAGTTCACAAAAATTATTACTAACAGCGAAGGCTACAAAAGACTTTTTTATGACCTAATACCTTGAGATTTGACAATAATACCAATATAAACTTTGTACTAAATTGGACATAAATTCTCATCCAGCTCTACATAGATTAAAAAATAGCGCTTGTGTTAATTAAAACCTGATAAACAGAATCTTCTAAGCTATATGTTAGAACCATATCCTCTTAATTAATAAATTACTTTTGCTCCCTGAATTAACTGCACTGATTCTTTACCAATTGTGTTGATTAACTGAATCAAATAAACTGAGTCAATAATAATATGAAGACTATTATAAAAGTTGATTTCTCTATTATCCACCGTGAGTAAAAGAACCAACTCTAAACAATTTCTTCATCCTCTTGAAAATATCTTTGAACTGGTAGGGAGCTCTTCCCTATTTTCTTTAGAGCCAAGCGGAGTTCTGATAACAACCTAAAGATATACAATCCTTACTCACTTATCCCAATAGTAAGATATATAATCTAAATATGAACAACTAAGTTATTATCAAATTGAGATCTTTTTATTGGGAACTTATTAGGGAGTTTTATAGTGCACTTGGTGCACATCTTTTCAGCTGCCCACTAGGGATTAATTAATTGTTCTCAAATGGTTTGACCCTTAACTTTTAGCTTTTGGATACTTGCGGTATCTTTGCCTTGATCTTTTTAGGTATTGTATCTTTGATGTTTGATGTCCAATATATTATTGTCAGGAGGTGGGCATCAATTAATTTGGATTGTGTTGCCTGATGACGCTTCTACCATTAAAACAAGAGTTAAAAACGCCTAGGTAGCTTTTACAAACTCCCCAAATGTTTGATCACAACGATTCCTCATGATGATTTGACCATTGGGTATTATTCCATTATTGAAACCCCGCTCAATATTGTCAGGGATGATCTCCAACAAAAATACTATTTATAATTCATTATCAAGATCCCAATTATTGATTAATTATGACTAATACTTTTAGTTGGCAATCATCGCAAAAGATCAGATTAGAAATACCAAACTTTGTGAAAAATAATCTTTCAATGGGATGAATTATGTGGTCAACTAATATTCCAACATATCCACCCGCTTGACCAGATTATTCACTGGAAGATAGAACCCTCAGGGATGAAAGCTGCCTAGGGCCATGGTCATATTTGGTTATCATATTTCTATGACTCCAGTGGAGTTCAGCTCTGTATGCACTCAAAACTCTCATGCCATGCTTGGCTTAGCAACTATTAATCTTTGATTGCTACCTGCTGCTGCCTCTTCTTGAGAAAAATTTCCACAACATAATTCTGCACCAATACCATATCAGCTTCCTTGCCAAGAGATGAACTGGTCCACCTGTTCAAACCACAGGACGGTTTCCAATGGCACTTCACCATTCAACCTTACTATCCCCAGGAAGTATTCCAGTGACTTCCATCATTCAAACTGTACTAACCCAATACAGGCTCCATTGGCTCATCATCATTTTCAGGATCCTCTCATATGGCCTTGCTGATTCCTATACTAGCGCCTTTGTACTACTTACGGTGGACCCAGTTTCAACTTGAGTTGTCCTCCCAATAACTTATTCATAGGGACTATTCTTGCAGATCTAGTTTCAGCCCATATTGATCCTGCCAACAATCATGACATGTTCCCGTCATTATTTTCCCCTTACTCCACATTTGGTAGGTGAGAACACTACCAGATGCATTT